>JACDOX010000095.1:2008202-2041212 GCA_014549065.1 Cardinalis cardinalis
ACGGAGCGGATACCGCGCCTGAAGCATCGGGAGCCGGAGACAGACAAAGCCCGGAGCGGAGCGCGCCCTGCCTTGGGAGCCGGAGCCGCCGTAGTGCCTCGTCGGAAATGGCGGGGGGATTCTTTCGGGGGTGTTTCACGCTCTGGGTGGTGTCTTGTGGGAGCTCAGGCCGGTACGGTTCCCCCAAGGCCACGCTTTTWGCTCCCTGAGCCAGCACAGAAAGGCAGGGGGTGGGATCATCACCACCCCGGGCATCCACACCTACCTCAAAAGCCACCACAGCGTGCCCCACGCYGGCACTTTTCCTTTCCAAATACTCTTCTGGATGGAAAGAGCACCTGGGTCCCCAGCCRTTCCCATGCCCTGGAGGTGACAGGTCCCCTAAACTCTCCACTTCCCACCTAAAGCCTCAGCACCGGCCCTGCAGACCAGGGAGGAAACTCCAGCTCATCTCAACCCTAGCCCCCAGACAATCCAAAACCTCTGCTCCTTTTCCCAAAGCCACAGCATCAGCCCCACTGTTTGGTGAGGAAATTTTGGTTCAGCTGAGTGGGGATCAGTCCCAGTCCTGTCTCTATGATACCCCAAAACCATAAAGGTGAAGCAGTGTGACAAGATGTGCCAAYGGGAAATGGGATGCAGGATCCCAGCCGGCATCTGTCAGGGCTGAGCATGGAGCAGGAATATGCACAAAGCTGCAGAGGGAGAGAGGAGCACCAACTCCATCCACCCAGCCAGGGTGTGCTGCAGGTATTCCAGCCCGAAGAGGTGCCACCGTTCCTGGAGTGTGCCACCATCCAGTGTGGTTTCAGGAGAGCTCCTAAGCAGATGCCAATCTCTTCTGACGCTTTGTGCCCCAAACAAGGACAACACAAGACCCAAATCCCTGGCAAAGAATGCCAAGAAGGCCAGAAGTTTGGGTGTCTCACCAGCTTTTAGGGCTGGGGAAAGTGGGAGGGAGCCAGGGGATGTTTAAATCAACAGGAAAAGAGGGATGAGAATTCTGACAGCCCAAAAGAGAGAAAGAGAAATCTCTCCTTATCCTGATGAGAAACCAYTCTCGCAGAGCACAGAGCCAATGCTAGCAGGCTCCAAGAGAACCTGTATTAATAAAACCAGGTCAGTTTTTACTGAAGTATTTTCAAGGGTAAAAGGTTTTATGGGCATTTGGTGCTGATGCTCAGCAAATCTCAGACCAGGAATGGTGCTTCCAAGGGTGGAAAAACCAGCRTCAGTCAGGAACACAGGATGAACCAGGCATGGGTCCGTGCATCTTTCCTGGCAAAATTGTGATGCCACTAACACAGGAGGAAAATAAAACCCCTGCCAGGCAAGGCAGCTCCATTGGGAATGATCTCTGCATCGCTCCAGTGATGTTTTGGCACAACCACGAGCAGGGCCTATGACCCATCCTGCCTGCAGCTGCTGGAGATCCCACAGGATCCTACAGGTGATGGTGGATGTGGAACCCTTAGGGACGAAACCTGCAGGCACCAGGTGGAYGTGAGCAGTGAGTGACAAAGGCCAGGGAGGTGACAAGGCAGCAGCCATGACAGAGGTGGGTGCAGGAGATGGATCTGGTTTAATATGGAGCCAAATCATGGTTTCATATTAAAGCCTGGTTCAGGCATGGGATGGGTGAGCCATCTGGGGAAGCATATCTTGGGATGGGGATTTTAACAGGCACTAGGTGTGATGGGAAGGTGAGATTTTATGGGATCACAGAGCTGGTACAAGATCCCACTCTGTCATGGTCTTGTCTGATGGTGCTGCACTCCTGGGACCAGAGCAGGAGCTGCAGCACCTGGAGCCAGCCTGGCACCTCCTCCCTGGGTGCTGACTTCCAGCCCTGTGTCCTGCCTCTCCCACACAGCCTGCAAGGAAGGCTCTCCTGCCTCCTTCTTCCCAAGGCACCAGCACCCCGGGCTGACTCCCCAAGCCCCCCATCCCTCTCCAGCCCTGCTCCTGTTGGCMCCATAGATACTCTCCATCACTCTCRAGGGACATGCACCAGGACAGCAGGACCTCCATGATGAAGAGTGCAGGAATCCCAGCAYAGCAGACTGGACCATAATGGTGGGACACAAGGGACAGAGTGGATGAGGAGATGCAGCCGGAGGAGGAAGGAAGCAGGAGAATCCCACCACCCTTGGCCACATTGAACAACAGCTGCCACAGCACAACCTCTGTGCCAGTGGTGGGCAGCTCAGAGCTGAAACAACCACGAGGGTTTTCCCACTGAGGGATAATGTGGGTGGGCGTTGGATCCATCCCCGTCATTTCCAGCACCTCAGAGATCCCACAGGCAGCAAATGGAGCCAGAAGACAACGCCCAGGGCAAATGGCAAATGGCAGTGCTGCAGCATGAAGGCTTTGCACCCTCCTCCTCCTCCTCTCCCATGGGGCAGAGGGCTGGGACAACCTACACCCAGGGACTGTGCCGAGCAGTCGAGCTGGCAGCTCCCACCACATTCCTGGGAAAGAGGAGGAAAAGGGATGGAGGGAGTGCTGGGGGGATCACTCCGTCCCCACCAGAGCAGGGTGGGCTTGGGGTAATGAGGAGCTCTTAGACCAGGGCAAGGCAGAGCCTGGAGCACCACAGCACGAAGAGATCACAGCCCAGTACACACCAGTGCATGATGAGCAAGGACATGGTGATGTGGGGAGAGGCTCAGCGCAAGGGAGAAAAAGGCAAAATTGAGCTTATTCCAAAGGTGTTCTACTCACARCTGCTGGGGGCCAGGCTGCTGCTTKGGCACCCATCAGCAGAAGGATGGAAGGCTGGGCACTCAGCAGTGATTCCCAAGGGCTGGAAGGGCCCCTGTGAGCAGGCACAGAGCCCATCTCTAACCCCAGACCTCCCATCCCCACTTGGCAGTGGCTCTCTGGCTGTTGGGAGCCATCCCCCTCATCCCCTCAGCTTCTCACCCTTCTCCTCCATGTGTTTGGCCCCACAGAGCAAAAAACACCTCAAGGCACTTTGTGGACAGGGAGATCCTGCCAAAGCCAGGATGGAGCTGGGCTGCCTGCTGCCAGAGAGTTCCCCATTCCCCATGCTGCTCCTGTGGGTGTCAGTGACTGTTGAACTGCMTCCTCCCACCCACCCTTGTCTGCAGCACGGGACCTCCCTGGAAGCACGGCGCTGTTGGGCCAGGTCTTGGTGAAAACAAGTCTCTTTTAATACTTTTGGAATACAAGAGAGAAAGCAATACCTAAACACAATCTGGGATCAGGGATCCATCTTGCACCTGCTCTCCAGAGCTGAAGACCATCCTGGCTCCCTTCAGAGGCAGTTGGGTGCTTCATGGGAACCAGCGCTGCTCCCCCGGCGCTCACCCCACGGCTTTCTGCTTCATTAACCCCTTCTTTGCTCCCTGATGGATCTTTGCATCCAGCTTCCCTGTAAAGAGGGGATTAAAGAAAAAAGAAAAACACAACAAACCCTCATCACTCTTTATTTTTAAATGCTATTTGCAATGCAAATGAGCTGGAGGCAGCGAGGTCTCCTAGTTAGTGTGTTCCTGTCACATCCAATTATCCTGCTTGAGGAGCCAGGCGTTTCCAGGCGCCCTGGCCTCCCTCTGCAGGCGCGACACCGGGGAGCCAGGGGCAAGCGTGTCCAACGCAGCCAAGGGGGGGAAATTCAGCCAGGAGAGGAGTGAATTAACATCCTGCCACTACCAGGGGGGAAGCCAATCCCTGTGCCTGCCCACAGGATGCTTGCAGGAGATGGGGAACCGTCCAGCAATGTGCAGGGACGTGTTTCTACAGGGTGCGGCAAAAGGCAGGAGTGGGGACAACAAACCCTCAGCTTGGGATACCAGYGTGATGGGGACACCTGCTCCACGTTGCTACGTGCCAGGTTGGTGGTCTCCAAGGCCATCTGCTGCCTTTGCCACCAGGGAAAACCTCAGCCAGTAGCTCCAAYGGGACCTGGAGAAAACACTGCCTTCTCCTTGTCCTTCACAGCCCTTGGGGGCTTCACTGCCAGCTCTGCATTCCCACCTGGGAGAGGAGCAGGACACCAGAACATGGGATTTTGGGTAACTCCTGCTGCAGAAGCCAGCAGCRAGGCACTGTGATGTGCTTCCTCAGAGGAGTGTCCCTGTCTTCTTCTTCCTGTCAGTAAAAATGCAAGGATGCTCCTGCTCTCCCAGCTCCCAGAGCCAGCTTCSCAGAGAGGCTCTGCCAGCAGCCAACACTGCTCACCTCCTCTAATGCCACATCTCCCCAGGACTTGCCTTCCTGCTGCTCCCTTGGATCTTCCCATCCTCTAAATGCCAGCCTCATCCTGTCTCTGTAGCTGGGAACAGAGATAGGGCAAGATACACCAGGCTCCAAAGGTCTGCTTCAACCACTGCTCCAAAATCTGCTGGTAAATGTCCATGTGCCACAAGGACCAGGTGCTTCTCCAGAGAAAATGGCTCCTAACCAGCCAGTGACCATCACCTTCTCTTCAAACCAAGAAAACTTCTCAATTSCAGTTCAACAAAGACAGTTTGCAGACCACAAATGCCACGGTCCACAAACTGAAACATGGCTTGAAGATGTTCTGGGAGATCCTCCATCCCCTTGGCCAGCCCAGAGAAGACTCCCCCCCTCCAGCTAAGGATGGGGAAGAAGAAGCCCCCTCCTTGCAATTGCTGTTTCCAGTCACTGGCACCCCAGCAGGCTGAGCCAGCCCAGCAGTGTGTCAGCCCACCCTGTCCCCATGCCAGGGGTGGTTTTGGCAGGAGAAAGGCAGCAAGTTCACATTCTCTCCATGCTCTGGTCCCYCAACACCACCTACTGTCACCAGGGCTGTTGCTTTTCATGTGCCTGCCTGCTTCTCCTGGACCCCAAAAACACTGGGAGCTCCTCTGCTCTTCCAGCTTGCAAACACCACACACCAAACAGGTAACCTTCAAGAAAATGCTAAAAATAAGGCAAAGCCCAGGGTCCCTTGCTCTTTCTGCTCAATGATTCAAGGYCTCTTGTCTCACACCATGTCCTCTGCTCCTCTTCACTCTTCCAGACACTGGCTGTTGGAGGGAGGCTTCTAATTGATGCTTCAGGGTAGCACTGTCTGGACTCAAGGAAATCTCCCATGAGAAAGGCCAATGAGCTTTGTCCTCCTGCACTAAAACTACACGGGGACATATCTGGGGAGAGCTGTGCTCCCAGATGCAACACTGTGCCCACTCCTTCCACAAAAACAATGACCCTAGCAGCAAAAATTGAGCCATGCTAGGGTTTTTTTTCCCATCCCCAGGCTGCTAGAAACAATTTGCAACAGAGAAGCATCCGGATGTCACTGTGGCGAGGTCCATGCTGTTATCTGGCAAGGAAAACTGCTCTGGCTCRGCTTCCCAACAGGACAAACTGGCATTTTGTCATGGTTTGAGCCAGGTTTCAAGGAGACCAGGGCAGCCAGCAAGCCCAAGTGAGGATGTGAGCTGGCACCTTCCCTCTGCTCAGCTTCCAGCTGGGAGAATTAAGCTTCTGACTGCCTGGGATGCAATGCCAGCTTCTATTAAAACAGCGCCTTGCACCGATGAAAGGTCAAAGGCKTCCCTGCTCCTTCCCCAGGCTGTCATAAATATCACCCAGACGGACCATGTCCCTTCTGGGAGGTGAACACACAGCTCCACAGCCCCCTGTGCTGCTCCTGTGACAGCTCCTACTGGGATGGAGGGCAGGGAAGGCAGGGCCAGCAGTGGGAGTGGGAGCACAGGCAGCCGCCAGCACAGCCGGCTTCCTTCCAGGCTGTTAGACTGATCCTTCTCCAAGCAGGAAAGTGTCACAACACAAAGGAGATGATGTGACAGATGGGGAGGGGACTGGCAGCACCTGCACCCGGCAAGGCAGACGTGCAGGAGCCGCAGAGCAGCTTCACCCTCTCCCACCCACGGCCAGACAGAGGCAGAGGTGGGAGTGAAGGAGCTCGAGAGCCTGGCGAGGGCAAAGGAGAGGTTAAAACAAGAGGAAAAAAGGACGAGGGGGCTGCACCAGCACACAAGGGCCACAAGGCTAACCCACAGCCAAGATTTGCATCCTGAATACTCCTGCCTGCTCACTGGCACTCAGAATAACCCATCTAGGGGGAGGACCACGAGCGAGAGTCGAGCACTTGCAGGTCTCCAAGCACTGGTCAGCATTGGCTGAATACACCTCCCAGCTGCTGCTCAAAAAGGCAAGGAAGAAACCAAATGGTTTTGCAGGACATCCCAACACCAAGCCGTGGGAGAAAKGCGATTCCTGAGCAGAGAGAGAAAAAGACCCCCAAAGCCAACAAAAATAACCTWCTGCTGTGTTTCAAAAAGCCCTTATTAACCAGTCCTGAGAAATCCCAACACTCCTGAGCCCCAGGTACTAGYCCAAGGATCCATGTGGAAAGGAGGGAGATCACCCAGTCGTCAGYTCTGCTGAATAAACAGCCAAGACTCTTCCTGCTTCTGCTGCTTTTAGCCCGTCAAATTAATTTTTCACATCCCCTGCAAGCGCGTGCGGTGCCTTCCCCGGGCTGTGTGCTGGGGAGGCTGCTAATAAGGACGGAGCTGACTGCGGGCTCCCCAGCTGCCGCATTCCCTCCTCCATCCTTTTTATAGCAGCGGGCAGGGATAACTGGCAGCCTGCGGAGGGGCTGGTGGCTCGTAAAAGGGACTAACGGCGCTGGCAAGCGCAGCGCGGACAGATGCTGCGGCGCTTCCCCGCACGCTCTGCCAGGACATCCCATCCCATCCCATCCCATCCCATCCCATCCCATCCCATCCCATCCCATCCCATCGGCCTGCAGATGGGGAACATCCATCTGGCCCTGCAGCTCTTGCTGTTCAAGCCCTCGCTGCCCCCAGGGGCAAGAGTGTGGTTTGGAACTGCAGGACATGGAGGTTGCCCGGATCTGCCCGGGCATTGCTGCACCGACTCCCATCCTGACCCAGGCTGGTGCCAGCAGCAGATCGGCCACTGACACGACTGCTCTTTGGCTCCCCGAGTGCTTGCAGAGGCAGGAAGAAGCATGTATTTGGAAGGAAGCAACATCTGGGGAAAGGGGAACTGAAGACAAAAAAAATATTACAGATGTATTTGAGCCATTAAACAAACACCTCCAGATCAAAGAGCAGACGGCGAAGGTTGGGAACTCATCTGGCAACGGCAAGCTGGGGTGGCAAGGGGAGCCGGTTCTGAGGGCTGGGGGGGCACCTGGGGAAACTTTACTACTTACAGATTTTGTGTTTTCCTTTGATGGGAAACTTCAGAACCATCTCCTGGGGATTCGTGCAGATAAAGACAAATGGAGAGCCGGACTCCTGGCTCAGCTCCGGATACTGTGAGACACAGAGAGACACAGAGAGCAGAGTCAGGATGGCTGCATGGGCACAGAAAGAGCTCAGTGGGCAAGAACAGAGGGATCTTAGCCAAGACATGGGTTATATGGAGGCTGTAGCAGCTCAGACCAAACCACTTCAAGAACTTCTAATGAAAAAAACCCCAAACAATTCCAGGTTTGGGTCTTATTCTGCAAGCCCGTTGCTCAGGCTCTTCTCACCCTGCCTCTTTGGATCCACTCACCCTGGGTGTTCCCAAACCCCTTTCAGCCCCCTTTAGCACCAACCTGTGCTACCCCTGTGGTTTCACACTTGATTTAGGCTGATCAGAAACCTGGGATGTTGAGAGGGGGCCCYACCATCACCAGCCCACCTGTTCACTGGGACAAGCAAGGGACAGATTTTCAGYCTGACCCACCCCCGAATTCAGATCACCAGGAATGTGAATATTTGCACTAATCCCTAACTGGCCACGGACAGCACACCAGCACCACAACCAAAACAACCTGCCAAACCCAGCCTGAAACGACCACCAGAAAGGTGGCCACCATCAGCTGTCCCAGCTACAGATACATCCCCAAATGTTCCCCACAAAGCTCAATCCCAAACACAAGATTTGAGATTTGGAGAGTGTGCACTGTCCTGCTGTGGGACACACATTCCTTGATATTCACTTGCACATAAAGGGTGAGCAACGCACCTGCTCCATCCCAAGGTGATGGCTCAGAGAGGCCAGCTCAGGGCTGGCTCYATTCACAGAATCATTGGAGGGGTTTTAACACACTGAAGGCATGGGGGAATTTTMGAGGAAKAGAATAAACAGATTATAGAATTATAGAAGCAYTTAGGTTGGAAAAAGACCTCTAAAATTGTTTCTCTCATTAACCATGTGGGGAAAAAGGAGAAAAAACCCACTCCATGCAGGAAGCACACCAAGATCCTGGCTGGCTGCAGCTCAGCCTCCCTGGCATTCAGAGGTGAAATGCAAAACAGTCATAAAAAATGTATGTCTCAGCTCTCACCTCAGATTGTCCATGAGCTGCAGAGCTGGTGCTGACAGCGCTGAGGCCAGCACATCCACGAGGATGCTCCAGCCCAGGAAACCCTGCTCAAACAGACTGCGGAAGTGGTTTTCCTTCCATGGGAAAAATGCCTCCTTTTTTTCCTGCTCCCCTGCCTTCCTCGAGCAGATCCRTCAAGGCTGCTGGAGGGGACAGGATGCCAGAGCAGATGGAGCTGCGTGTCCTGGCAAATCCCCCATTTGTTAGTAACAAATGACTCCTAGGCTGAGTGTTTGAAAAGCTCTCACCGACCTGCCAAAATGAGTTTGGATTTGCCCTGGAACAGCTGGGCACGGCGAGGGAAGCAGGGAGCGACCTGCTCTCCCCACACTGCAGCAGGGTTTGGCAGCACTGCCAGCAGTTCAGGGAGATTTACAGAAGCCCAACGCTGGGATTGGATCAACCAGGGGAAGCGTTTCCAAGCCCTCTCATTTTACACAGCCTGCAAGAGCTGTGCTCTGGGTAAGAGAGAGGTACAAGCACTCGGCTGCCCCGTGCAGCTCCGTGCTGGGGAGGAGGGGCTGCCCTGATCTGCTCCATGTGCCCATGCCCTGCTGCACCGACCCAGCCTTGGACAGCTCTCTCCCTCTCTGTTCTTTTTTGGCTGAGTCACCTTACTTGACTTGCTTCCACTGCTCCATGCCCATGCCAAGGATTTTCATTTCCCATCTGCGGGGAAGGAGGATCTTGGAAGGTTAGGAAGAGCCAATGTGAATGTCCCAGTCAGTGCCTGGAGAGTGTGAAATGCTGGCACTGCTTTGTCGCTCTCAGCATCTCCCGGGTGACCGGTGGCACCTCCGTGGCTGGAGGACCTGAGGACAAGCCAAAGGACCAAGGTTCTTCCTGGAGAAGCAAAGGCCACCCAAACCTGGCTGCAGAGGTGATCCTTCCTGCTCCACTACCCCTGGTTCAGCCCGTGGCTTCTTCAGCCAGGTGGGGCAGAGGTCCTGCTGCTGGAATACAGCTGCTCCCCCAATCCCCTCAGCCACATCTCCCAGGTGCACCAGGACACCACCATGTCCCCCTCACACCCTTTACAGCCCCATCCTAGGAACATCTCCCAAACAGGCTCCAGCAGTGAAGCAGTAGCCAGTTGGTTTCTCCACTGACAGCTCTCATTCAAAACCTGGATCGAGCCTTCAGCTCCAACAGTTCCCACTCAACCCSATCTCAAGGACAAGGTGGATGCCACAACTGAAACTTGAATTCCTGCTTCCACACCACAGCCTTTCATCTTTGCTGCTAGGGCACATCTCAGTCTGTGAGCCAAACCCTTCTGTGTCCTTCATTTTAAAAACCTTTGGTCCTTCCTCTGGCATCTCACTTCCAGGAGGCAGGGAAGGAGCCTCTCATCCAGCCACTGCATTTAAGGCTTCCTACTGTACCTACCCCAGAAACCTCTTATCTCATCCTGGGGAACAAAAATCCAGAATATTCCTGTGGGCTGGAGCTGAGAAAGAGCCATAACCCTTTCCTCTGCCTAGAGTCAGGATGTTCCCAGGCAAGGAAGATGAGGCTGAGCTCCCACAAGATGCTGAGCCAAGCCAACAGCCCAGCTCCCTTCTTCCCCCAGTCTCTTCCACGAGTACATTCCATTCATTCATCCCACAGAAGTTAAGAAAGCTCCACTCTCAGAAGAGATGCTGCCACCAAGACACCAAGCAGGTCTGCCTCTGTTGCATTGTCCAAAGCTGTCCAAATTTAAGTACCAAAACCTAATTTCTCACTCTTTCTGCTGTGAAAGATCAGTYGTGTTACTCTACTGTCTGAAAAGCCAGAAGTTTAGGAGACAGAGAAAAAATTTATTCCCAACTACTCCACCCCACAGGCAGCCCATCATCACTTCAGTAAACCTGAGCTTGGAATAAAAGCCCAAAGCCAGAGCAGAGGGGGAGAACAGAGCACATCCTGTCATATTGTTCAGGTTGGAGAGGGCTTGGTGTCACTGGCTCTGAGGGAGGTGCGTTTCACCCCATGGCAGGGAATAAAATGAGGTGAACTTTATGGTCACCCCCAACCCCAACCAGTCTGGGATTCTGTGATCCCCAGTAAAGACAATCTCCAACAGCAGTTTTTCAAATAAAAGGTCAGTTCAGAGTGAGACCATGCTCCCTCTCTTCCAGAAACCAAGAATTAAATCCAGCCAGGAGTCTGCTGGGGGATGTCCCCTCTTAAATTCAACAGCACTCATCTCTCTCACATTGGGGGTGTTTAATAAGATAGGTGCTGATACTCCAGCTTTACACTGCCTCTACCTGGAAGCAACCTGGCATTCAGAAGGTGGATACAGTCCAGAGACCAGACTGTCCCTCAAAAAGGAGCAAACCTACCCTTCTCCAGTCCTGCAGATGACCAGGGAAGCTTGAAAGAGAGAGGTTATGCAATGCAACTAACAGTGTGAAAAAAAAGATTCAGCCTCCTTTCAGACCTTCTGCCACCTTGTAGTCAGCAGGCAGCAAGGGAGGAGGGAGGCCAGTGGGCCCTGTGGGCTGCAAACAGCTGATGTGGCTCACCAAGAGCTGCTCCTCCCACTGCTTCACACCAACACCCCACAGACACACTCTACACACAGCCTCCACACAACCACTGCCCCCCCGCTCGTCCCACCTCCCCAGCTGGGCTTCACTTTGCTGCTAACAGGTCTGGAAGACCCCAGCTGTGAGGAGATTAGGTGGGAGGGAAGAGAAAAGCAGATCTCAAGGCAGCTTAACACCTGCAGGAAGAGCTCGAGGTTAAAGGAAGGTGGAAAAGGGAGCTGAGCACTGGGCTCCTCCAAAAACCAGCCAGACTCACCCTCACGCCAGAGCCAGCGCTTTGAACACGTATTAAGTGGCTATCAGATGTCCCCAACAGCCACCCAGCTCAAGCTGCAAGCAGGGATAATTGCTAATGAATGTTCCCTACACTTTGTTTTCACCATCCCTCGTCTCCCATCACCAGCTTGTCACCACCAGGAATAGCAGCAGGGCTGCCAGCCTCCCGCTCCACAGCCCACAGCAAAAGAGCAAAGGAGGGGACGAGCCAGCTCGGAGCCAGCAGAGACACAAACCCACCTTCTCTGACATCTGAGAAAAAAAAATCCTGCTATATTTTCCCCCCCCACACCAATCTGTTACGCTTTTTTCTTTCCCAATTTAGGTAAAGCCTGCAGCAGGATGCTGGGGCCGGGCAGGCTCACCCAGCATTCCTGGTACTAATGCAGCATTTGGGACCCTTTGCTCATCCTGATTGCATCTCCACAGGAGAAAAAAACATCCCAAACCCCTCGATTGCTGCACCTCTCCCCAGTAAGCTGCACTGGCTTGAACTCAACTGCTGTGACCCGAAGGCAGGGGAATGGAAAGAGCAGAAGGAAAACGTCCTGGGGGGAAGCCAAACCATCACTAACGAGATGAGCTCTGCTCTGGTGCATCCGAGGCAGGAACAAAGGCACCGCGTGCACGGAGCAGCGGCTCCGCACAGCACAAAGCCCCAGCGCACTCAGCAGCTTCTCTAGCGACCCTCCAGGAGCATTCTTGCCCTCATTAAGGCCTGGGGACACAAAGGGGTGGGAACAGTCCTGGTTTCACACACGCCAGCCAGCCTGTGGAGCCCTGCAATGCAGCCTGAGCTCTCCTCTGCTTTGCTTGCCACGGGAGCGCACATCCCGGTTAGCCGGAGCGCGGCGGAGAATTGCACGCTGGAACCTGTKGTCCTTCCCTGGTCACTGCCACTCTCTCCATCTTACAGCTGCTGGGGACACCAGCAGCCAGGAGGTGCTTGAGATGCTCTGCAAGGTTCATGATGGAAAGGGGTGAATCATTTTCCTGGCGTGGCTTCCCAGTGAACAACAGGGAAAACACGGCTCGCTCTGCCAGGCAGCGCCGGGCCAGGACACCCGCTCCAGCCTTCATTTCCCTGCTGCTCTCCAAGAGCCTTGAAATAAAAGACATAGCACTGGAAAGCAACGCTGTCTGGAAAGAATAAAAGCAAGCAGACCCCCTGTGTTGGCAA
The DNA here is from genome assembly GCA_014549065.1 of Cardinalis cardinalis. Taxonomy (NCBI): domain Eukaryota; kingdom Metazoa; phylum Chordata; class Aves; order Passeriformes; family Cardinalidae; genus Cardinalis; species Cardinalis cardinalis. The sequence goes on from JACDOX010000095.1 coordinate 2,020,564, forward strand.
GAGAGTTCACCATAAAATGCATTCAAAGGGGAAAAAAATCATCCTGGTGGAGGCAACATCTCCTCTGACAGAGCGGGGCTGCTGGATCCAGCAGTGGCAATAAATCAGCGCCCCCCAGCAGGCAGAAACACACACTGGGCTCGTCCTGGCTGTTGGAGACACCCCTTGGCCACGTGCAAAAAGAGAAGTGGGATGCAAGGGATCCCCTGGGAGCCCAACTTCCTTCACCCTGTTTTCTTGGTGATTTGTGGGAGAGGCGGATCCGCTCTTCTTTCATGCCTCATAAGCTTCATCGCTGTCAGAGACACGTAACAGGTAATTAACTACTAAACAGCCATTTTCTCCTCCTCTCCGGAGGGAAATTGCTCACCATCCAGCTAGAAAATGTTTCTTCAGTGGTTTGCAAGAGGGAAAAGAAAGTGGGCAGCTTTTTGGGAGGGATGGGGGTGCTGCAGCCAAATAAGGGCACTCGCAGCAATGCCTGCGCCACAAACACATGGATCCAGGAGAAATGAAGCCATCAAATCTGAGAGATAATGCTTAATTGGATGTGGGTGCCACTGTGCCCAAGCCACATTTGGCCTGTCACTTTTCCAATGAGAGTAGTTTAGGAGCATCAGCTCCCTGCCATTTGTTCTGACAGCAGTGCTCTCCATCATCTCTTTACAAGGACGTTCCCTCTGGAGAATTATCCAGCCAATTTTCCCAACATAGCCTTCACCCTGAGTGCCCCAGGGCACCTTCACCCAAAGGTGACATTCAACTGCAAACAGCAGATCCAGGTTTACCACCACTGTGCCACCTCCTGAYTCAGCCCTCCAGTCCTGAAACGCGCTTGCAGAGCACCAAGTGCTTCACTCCGAGTTTTGAGCACCCTCAYGACACAGTCTTGCATCACACTTCCAACTCCAAGCACATTGTCAAGCACCATTTTCTAAGGTCATACGCCAACCAGCCTTTGGCCCATGAGAAATGTAACATTTTCCTAAACAGAAACCYTAAAGCAGATCCAAGTTTCTAGAAATGCCAAATTTTCTAGCTCGAGGCAGAAACATCCAGAACATGYACCCAAAGAACACTACGAACTGTCCTTGGCTATGGAAGAGCTCAGGGATGCAGCAGAGCTGCTCCACAGAGGCTGTGTTAGCAAAAGGATGCACGTTGATGTTCAACTCAAATCAACAGAACACGAAAAGAAGGAAAAAAAAGTAGGATCACAAAGAAATCCAAACAAAAGCCGTCAGCCAAACTTTTGTTTGAAAGCCTGTCAGGTCTAGACTGCAACGTGTGAGGAAGGAACAGCTCGAAACCACAGCTGCTAATGGTTATGGATTTGGCAATCAAAATGTCTTTGTTAAAAAAAAAAAAGAGAAAAAAAGTTAACTGCCTGACTATTGAGGCTACAAACCGCAGCCTTGATGCATTGTTGCAGTCAACATCCTCCCTGCTGTTCCTGAGCGCTTACAGCTGCTGCTGGCAGCTCGTGTGCTGGCACATGCTCCCTGCACCAGGAYGCACAAGGCATCTTGTGAGCCTGCCTGCCTTTCCCCTTCTTCCCACCACAATGCCCGGCAGCCCTGGGCTGCTCTGCCCCTCCATGCCTGGCTGGTATAAGCAGATGCAGGCGCAGCAGGCTGGGACGGCCGCGGGAGCCATCCCCATCCGGTGGGCGTTCTCCGCCTCCAGCCCAGAGCAAGGCTCCCATCGAGGTGTCTCTACACCACAGGCTGTACTTTGATTTGAAGGGCAGGGGAAGCAATTAAAACATAGTAAGTAATAACAGGACTTTGAAATGTAGATTTAAAACTCAGCCTTGTGCTGGTGCACTCCGAGCTGTCTGCCAGGGGACTCGGCAGCTGCAGGGCCCTGCTCTCCCTGAACCAGCACTGCAGGACCTACAGCCACCAACACCCTCCTGCCCTCACATCCCAGCCCGGGACAACACYCGCCCCTGGTAAACCTGGAAAGGCTGGAGATACTTATAGAGTGCCTGACAACCTGTTCAGGAGAAACTGGGGGGACTTGGAATAATATTTGGGAAGGCACAAGGCTGAAAGGGCTGTTTGCATGCCCCCGTGCCAAGGGGCAGCAGGGGCAGGGCTAAGCTCAGCCCCAATGCCTGCACCATCAGCAAGGAGAAGGGAAAAGCAACAGGCAGGAGGAGCTGAGGGGAGCCAGGGTACCTCAGCTGGCTACATACAGTCAGGCTCCAAGCAGCTTCACAAGGGCCWTTCACAGTCAGAGCTGGGAACACAGGGGTAGGACACACAGCCGAGCCGGAAAACCCAAACGTTGGGAGCACGGCCCTGCCCCTGCCCCTGCCTCTCCCCTCGCTGACCCTTGCTGCTGCTCCCAGGAGGAATGATGCCAGCACCTGCCCCCAGAACTGATTCAACCCCTCGAATGGGATGGGATCTCTCACAGGACCAGGAAACGCATTGGAGCGACCGGTCTGTTCAGGGTTAGGAAATCAGTGACACACCAACAAAAGCTGAAGCAAGCAGAGTCCTTGGGCACTCTGCATTACTGTGGGGGTTGCATTCCGCAGCTGACACATCATTTGGGGTCACCATGGAAAAGGTGGCCACAGCCCAACCTGGATGGGAAGGCAGTGRGGCACCAGACCTGGGGCTCCAAGTCAGTTTTATCTAACCCTCAGTTTCAGGACTAAATAAAACCCAAACACTGAGAAGGCAGCAAGCATCAGTGACCACATCTGAGAGAGGGAAAAGGCCCTGCCAGCTCATGAGTAGTTTGCTGAAATGGTAGCAGAGGCAAAGTCCACAGTCATCATTAATTAAGTCATATGCTTCAGCCTTGGCTTGGCTTTCTCCCTTGGGTCTAGGAAACCAGAGGAGAGGGCAAGCAGGCCTCTATCATTCGATTTCTTTGGCATGCTAATGCATTCCTAAATTAATCATCATCAAGTGACAATCTCTCCTTCATCTTAACAGCCTGAGCAGTGACCTGAGCAAACCTGCTGGCTTATGCAAGGCAGCTGGAGCCTCAGAAGAGCCTCTGATGAAAACCAAAGCACTTCCCATATGGAAAAACTCCCCCATCTCTTACCGTCTCTAATCCAAACCAGCTGCATTCCTGCTCTGCTCCCAGAACCACAAATCGGGGGATTTTGTGGGGTGAGAACCTGAATTAAAGAGATGCATCACCCTGTGAGCCAGCCCAATGCCTGACACCACTGGATCTGGCATCTGGCTACACAGAAAAGGCAAATTCAGCTCARGAGAACACAGGGCCCTGTAAAGTTCAAAGGCCTTTCGTGGGTTGCAATCATTAACAACCACCTAGACTGCTCCAGAAGGAAGCATATCTGACCTAGCTAAAAATCCTTCACAGGGAGAGGTGCCTCAGGAATGAGAAGGCAAATATCCCAGTGGTGGAGGCAAGGAAGGGGTCAGGACAACCACAGCACCACACAAACAGGCATTTGTCTCACTCGGAGCCTGCACTAGGAAACCCTTCCCTCAGGGACCAGGTCCTCATAAAAAGTCTCTATGCATTTATACTGTTCCTAGAAGAACACATCAATGTCTATGTTTGTGTTTCTCCCTCCCATTAACTCCTTAAGAAAATACTCCCAGAGGGCTATTGTTCCTTTATTTGGAGATAATCTAAACAGGCACCTTCTGGAGTCTAAATATAGAAAGTCTCTACCCTTCTTCACTCCTATTTGAGAATCTAAACCAAGTTCTGTACACTGGGCACCTGAGTTCATTTTTTTTTTGTTGCTCTTTTCACCAGGGAGGGAAGAGGAGGCCAAAAGTTTAAACCCAAATTTCCTGAGTGGGAAAGCTGGAGCCTATTTAAATGATAGTTGCAATCTCGTGGCACAAAAATAGCTTCTACATGTTCCCTGAGCAGATTTAGGACACTAAGTGATCACCTAGAAATGAAAAATAAACACTTAACTCCCATCAAACATAATTAGCCAATATTTCAGCCTGGTATAATAGCTCCATCCAGGTATTGGCACTCGAAATAAGCCAAACACACCTACCAACCACCAAAACAGCAGCAGGAAACACTCTTTTTCCAGTTAAAGAGCCTCTCAGATCAAAGCCATTAGCAAAAGGAACAAGGACTTCAGAGTGCATGGAAATGGCATCAATGTAAACACTTCCCTGCTGGCTTTAGTGCCRTGCCAAGGCCTGCCTGCCCCATCCCACAGATCCCAAGTGGGCACTGCTGAAGTCACTGACACCTCCTGCAGGAAAACAAGGGCAGCTCCTTGCTCTGCTCAAGGTGTCACTGACGTCAGCCCCGGAGCAAGGAAAAGCCTCAGCGAACACTTGGATCTCCAAGGGGGAAAAAAGTTTCCAGGTCACCTCCAGCTGAAAAGTGTAACAAAGGAATCATTCTGGTCTTGAGCAGGGATTTTTGGGCTGCTGCCAGGAAGAGAAGGAAATGAGCCCAGAATGTGCTCTGAGGAGGGGMAAGATGTGCAAAGCTCAACTGGAAATCCTGAGATTTCAGAGGGATCTCCAGGCACCAGGCAAGCAGGGCTGAGTTCAGGCTGCAGCTCCTGCTGCAGCTCCCTGCAAACAGAMCAAGGGCCACTGAACACCTGGCCTGGACCCTCCTGCCTGAACACAACTTCTGCTGCCAGAGCAGCTCCAAGCCAAAGATCACAGCTCGGAGCAGCAAGATGTGGTGTAAATAACCTCTGACTGGAAGAATTGCTTTATTTTTCACGTGGGAAAGAGACCCAGAGGAGCAGATTTAACCAGTTCACGCAATAGGCAGCATAACTGGGATTAGGGTACCTGACGTGCCACTGATCCTAATCACAAGGACATCTCTGCTCTTCCTCTGCTCCCTGCCAGCTCCAGCACTACAGATCCTGTTCCATCATCACTTCCCACACATCCTCAGGATCTGCAAACCATCTCAGCAACGTCAGCCAGGCCTCCAATGCTGCAGGTAGGGCAGAGGAAGGTAGGGGCCGCCCCCTCTCAGTGGTGATGAAAGGCCAGGCTTACATGTGCAGCAGAAATGTGGTTAAATAACCCCTCCCTGCTCATAATGCAAGAGCTCTGGCAGGGAATGGGTCTGACTCTGTTGGGGCAGCGTTGCTTAATTTTGGTTTTTTGAGTACAAGTGTAAAAAAAAAAAWATTAAATGAGGATAATGATAGAAAAATACCAGCGGGGTGCCACAACATCTTCATTAGCAACTTGAGAGAGGATGCAAACAGCAGGGAAATTAAATCTGCAGACAGTGCTAAACAGGGAGTGGGTGACAGCAGTAAAAGGGCTGAGGGGTAATGGGAGAGTTACAGTGGGACAGACCACAAAGCCATGGAATCACAGACTGGATAAAGTTGGAAAGGACCTTAAAGCTCATCTCATTCCCTGCCATGGGCAGTAACACCTTCCACTAGACCAGGGTGCTCCAAGCCCTGTCCAACCCAGCCTGGAACACTTCCAGGGMKSCAGGGGCAGCCACAGCTGCTCTGGGCACCTCGTGCCAGGGCCTGCCCACCCTCACAGGGAACAATTCCTTCCCAATATCCCATCCATCCCTGCCCTCTGGCCATTTCCCCATATCCCGGCACTCCTTGTCACAGTCCCTCTCCAGCTCCCCTGGAGCCCCTTTAGGCACTGGAGGGGCCTCTAAGGCCTCCTCAGAGCCTTCTCTTCTCCAGGCTGAACACCCCCAGGACGAAGAAAAACAGACCTAAGACCAGGAAGAGTCTCCCCTGCCTATGGGAACAAATAGTCACAAGAGTCAAACCAAACTTCTGTGGCTGCCAAAAAACACTGGATCACCACCAAAACACCGTGAGCAAGCCAGGAACTATTTCATCCTCAGGAGGTTGGTATAACCTTCAAGTGAGGCTCACCCTGCACTTGTGAAATGATTTCTTCTGGAACATGCAGGAGCCTCAAACAGGAGGTGGTGAGGAGGAGAGGTGTGAGCCAAAGCACAGCGCCTGGAAAAGCTCCACCAGAGCTCAGTCCCCGAGAGGTCTCTGCTCTGCATCACCTCCCCTCGCCTGCTCACACATTCCTTGAAAATACCCAATGTTTCTGCACGCCCTAAGTGGTGAAACAGCATCATGTTCCTTGCCTTTCTGCCTGAGCTACAAGGAATCTTTGCACACTGGGAAATGGCTGGATCACAGCGCTGACACTGCTGATGAACCCGGGCTGAAACACCCACGTGAGCTACAGGAATTTCTTACTCCTGGCAAGACCCAACTCAGATTCCTGAGCTTTGTCATCTTGCTGACAATTGCAATTAAATTCAGCTCAGCTTCCTTCAGATGCACTTGCTGCTCCTGAGAGCCCAAAAAACCAGACATTTCCTCAGAAAGTAACTGCAGAAAGGTTCACATCTCTGGATGTTAGCTAACAAGTGAGGGAAATTACTGCTGCCTAAAGGAATCCTGGAAAAAAMCAGACAAAATCACCAGAAAAAGGCAGGAAATTAGGGATTATAAGCAGTTTGGAAWATGGGAACAGCAAAAAGGCAGAGAAATGCAACCTAGGAAATGCCACAGCATTGAGAGAAAGGGATATCTGTCACTAACAGGTTGGATGATGGTGCTCCTGGAACACACTGCTCTGCCTCCAGCCCCTCTGCAGCCAAGCAATGCCCACAAACTGGGAGGGATTCCCAGAGAATGTGGCTGACTGTGAAGGTCCTCCCTGGGAGGATTCAAKCTAGCTACCTACAGCACAATTCCCAATCAGGGATGCTGTCACAGCCATTCTGAACCATCCACAAAGCAAGAGGAGGGATTGTGACTAACAGAAAAGTACTTGTAAGAGACMAAGATCTATTTTTCCACCACTGTTACAGACAGCAGGAGATAGACAGGAACCTACACTGAAGCCCAAACTGAAAATTAGTGGATGCTACAAAAGAAAATCCCTACAATGGCCTCGGTGCCCCTTCCTCTCCCTCTGCCATGGCTTGTTCCCATACAAAGCCAAGTACTCCTGCAGGTTTCATGGTATTCCAGTCCCAAAGCTCCCTCTGCTGCTCATGCTCTAACTTTTCTGCCTTCCTCCTGTAATTAAGAGGCACAACTTCATCAGAAATACACTCTCTGTCTTTCCAGGCATCTCTCCCAGGCAAAATCCTCACAGGGTTGGGAAAGCCAGAGGAGCAGTTCCTGAAAAACAGCCCCAAATCCTGCTGCCTCTCCAGCTCCTCACAGCAAGATCCTCCTGGTGGATTCCTTCCCAAGGAACTCCTTTATTCCACCTCACAAGATGGTCAAGGTTCACTATCAAGCCCTACAAGGTTTGGTGATTCAAACCTGACATGCACGAGGGGCAGTGGAGTGAGCAGGGATGAAATGGGGTCAGGAACAGCCGTGCTTGGTGCTGAGTGCACGTTTTGTGAGTCCATAAAACACAGCTCAGGGAAAGCTCCTGCTCCAGATTTCGGGAGCATGGAGTCAGCCACAGCATCAGACTCAGGTCTCAGAAGGTCTCTAGTYCAACTTCCCAATCAAAGCAGGGCCAACACTGAATTCAGGTGAGGCTGCCCACAGCTTTGTCCTCTCGGGTCTTGAAAACTTTCCCAGGTGAAGACTGTTCAACCCCTCGGGCAGTGCCTGCCCCACTGCTGGGCCATCCTTATGGTGATTTGCTCCCTTAAGCCACATTGAGCCCTCCCCTTTCAATTTATGACCCTCCTGCCTTGTATGTCAGCAGAGCCTGGCTCTGTCTCCCAACAATCTCCTTGCAGGAAGGGGAAGATCTCTGTGTCTCCAGCCTCTCCTCACAGGGCTGGAGCCCCTAACACCCTTGTGGTCTCCATGGGATTTGCTCCAGTTTATCACCAATTTTATGGTGGCCCAAGTATTCTAGATGTGGTTTAACCAATGCATAGAGTTACCAGTTTCTACTGGTTTTGACTCCTCTGGGGTTTGTGCCTACTCCAGGACAGCAGGTTAATAGATACTCTCCACTCTACCCATTGGATGCAAGAAGGTCATGGGGTTAGTGAAGTATGAGTTTATTCTTAGGGAAATCCACACTTGCTATTCCTAATGTCCCCTTCCTCCATGTGCCCAAAACTGGCTTCCAAGAGCAATCTCTGTGAGGTTCCCAGAGACCAAGGTGAAGCTGACTGGCCTGAAGTGTCCAGATCTCCTTCCTTCCCTTTCTAACCACGGGTGCAACAGTTACAGAGACTCCTCTCCTGCCTTCCATAACCATCCCAAGCTAAGAGTGGCCTCACAAGGCCACCTGCCAATGCTCTCAGCACATCTGGAACACACCATCATCACCCATGAACTTCCACAGGTTGAGATTTCTCAAGAGACTCCTGATTCCAGCCTTGCTTCACTACAGGGAGTCCTGTGGCTCTCCTGTCCATCCTCCCTGGTGGGAAAGCTCACCTTTCCATGTCTCCAACTCCAGGTCACTCAGTGCCCCAAACAGGGCACAACTCACCAGCCAGGCCAGTGTGACATCACCAGTGAGGCCACTGGGATCTCCAGCTCCTGTAAGAAGCACCAGGCAGATCCAGCAGCTCTGGACCATGATCCCTCTGCACAGGCCAAGCCGTGTCTCCTACACCAGGGCAGGCAGTGCCACTGGCACCACAGGGCAGGGACAAGGCCCCAAGGCACAGCACCCCCACTGGGGCAGAGCTGTCCATGTTTGCATGCTGTCCTGAATCACCAGGCCCCCTCATGTCCTCTGCCATAAATCCCTGCAGTAACTTGTGTCTTCTCAACACAATCTAAAATWTCTACTCAATGTCTTCTCCAGAGGCAAGTTCCACTGCTTTAAAAACCTGCTGGTTACTGCAAGCATGGAAAGGTTCATTTCTGTACTCACCTGCTCCTGAAATTGCTCCTGTGATAAACAATCAGTCACGTCCACACAGCCCAGGAGGCATCCTGAGGGATAATCACTTGGAAATTCCACATCTGCAGCAAAAGAAACAGCTCTTCAGGGAGCCCATATTCCCACACACAGCTGGGGTCTCCCAATCCCCAAGGATTGCCCTTCCCTCTCCTCCAGGCACCTCTACTTTTTGAGGCACAAGAACACACACAGCAACTTTAACACTTTTTTTGGTGCCTTTTCCAGGTCAGGATATTCCTCATGAAGGACTACGGCTGGGAAATTTAATTTTATGTCTAGCACTCCCTASCCAGCAGAGAGGGATTTCTGACATTGCTCATTATGTGGCTCAGTGCACCAAACCACTGCAAGAACCAAGGAGAGGAGTTCACCTTTCCGGTGCAGCATTCTGTAGGTGGCCTCCAGCTCTGAGATCTCCTGAGGGGAAGGTCTTTTAGCAGTAGCTGCAATCCATAACCTCCCTCGATGAGATGTGTACCAGGTCCTGCCCTCCACCCTTAAAAACAGAGGAAAAGGTAGGACTAACACTTCAGCAGAAATCATCCACATTTTCATTGAAACATAGTCAATTGCTGCTGCTAAGGTTTGCCCTGATTACCCCAACTCAAGCAATGTGTCAGAACCACAAAGAAAAGCTGAGATAGGCAAAAAACAATGTCACAAATAACGCAGAGCATGTCCTCAGGGCTTTAGAGGACACCAATCCCCAGCAGGACCAGCAGAACACATACACAGGACAATCTGCYCACAGAAGTCCCTCACAAGCTCCCAAAGCCACACAGAAAAATCAAGGGAGTAATAAGGGATTAGGTCTTTGCATGGAACAGTTGTCTGGAGATCCTGGAATTCTGCAGCTCTACCAGAGTGGCTGGAGCATCCCCAGAACACCTGGATRAACAATTCTGGCACATTAAGATTTACAGCATCCTTAGTTTGGGAAGTGAAAAAGCTTTGGTCTCCAAAACGAGAAATGTGGTGAAGGGAAAAAAAGGCTAAAGGAGATTCTTTGTTCATTATTAACAGTAGCAGCTCCTTTTTGTAACCCAATTCCCAGCCCAGGAGGGTGAAGGTAGTGGCAAGGGTTGGGTTTCTTTTAAACAAAGCCTGGTGTCACTGCTGCCTTCTTTATGCTGAACAAAAACCCAGAAGAACATATTTCAAGTGATTACCTTATTTGCTTTTCAAATTCCACACAGGAACGCCCCAACTATAGCAGTGAAATCTCAGCCTCTCTCTACACTCACCCACTGTGAAGAAACTTGTCCCTAACAGTTGAGGTACTATCCCAAAAAAAAAAAAAGAGTCTCCAGCTCCTCAACCCACTGGAAGAGGAAGCACAGCTTCCACACCCGGAGCTATCACAGGTATCAGTCACTGCACAGGGCCACAGAGACCCTCTGAGGAACACAACCTCCCACCTCCCCTGTGGAGCAGGAGCTGCCTGGGACACCTTCACCTTTTGATTCCTCTCACAAGCAAGGAAGCCCAAGGCTGGTGCAGGCTGAGGCACCAACCATCATCCGAGATCTCCTGCAGCTCCCGGTCCTGAATCCGCAGCCGGCTCCGCTCCGAGCCGCACTCACTTCCAGCCTCCACGGAATGAACGGCTTTCCTTTGTGGGAGCAAACCAGTTTGGTCCACCCACTTGAGTATGTTCAAAAGAAACAGGAAAAAGGTTAGCACCTCTCCAGGAGTATCAAGTGCAAATCCTATCTGAAGTTTTCCTTCATTATTCTTATGCTCTTTGGAAAATGGGAATCTGGCAGAAAAGGCTTCAAAGATAGAGGTGAAAGGGTGACACAGCCTTAGGCTGACTCTCAGAAACTCTTCTGCATGCCTGAAAAGGAGGCAGGATGCTAAACTCCAGTAAACCAACTCACCAGGAGCAGGGCATTGTCAAACCTTCTCTATCCCAGATTGAGATGGCCAATGAGGGACACAGGGGAGGAAAGAGGGAGTGAGAAACAAGGGGAAACAGGGGGAATGGCTTCCCACTGGCAGAGGGCAGGGTTAGTGGATATCAGAGAGAAATTATTTACTGTGAGAGYTGTGAGATGCTGAAACAGCTTGTCTAGAGAAGTCATCCCATCTCTGAAAGTGTTCTTGGCCAGGATGGACTGGTGAAAGGTGTCCCTGCCCAYRGCAGGGGATGGAATGAGATGGTCTTTAAAGTCCCTTTCAAYCCAAACCATCCTGTGATCTTTTCCCCAAAAGATCCCCTTCTACAGACATGCTGGAATTGACAATTCTCAAGCTCAACTCCCCAAAATTAGTCACTACTCTGGAATAAACCACGTAAGCCCCACTGACCAAAGGAGCAGGCTGGAGGAGACGGGGATTCACCAAAACCCCCGAGTTTGGTGTCATCTCTGCCCCAGGGCTCCTGGCTGGCTCACTCAGTGCACCACAGCTCATGGCTGCAATGGTCTCATCCAGTCTGCAAGCACAAATGAGAGGGATGAACATTCCCTGCTTCCCCTGGGAACATCTCCCTTCTCCCCACACACTCTAACTCAAAGCATTTTTTGCCCCACTCCCCCCARCTGAATGACTTCCTTGCTCAGTCTGATTTCCAGTCTGAGCAGTCACTGCTCTCTAGTGCAGAAACTCAGCTTGGTGTGAATTGGAGCTYAAGTGGCTCTGTTGAGACAGGCCTTCTGAAACACCTCTTTCCCAGGCAGCTTTAACAGGCGTGTCAGACCACTCTCCATAAGGATTTGCACCTCCTTGCTCTCAGGCACGCTGCCAGCCCCCACTCACTTGCTGTGGTACTCAGCCATGTTGTTGTCTTCCTCCAAGATCTGCCTGCCAGCGAAGTCGATGGTGATTTTCCTGGCCAGCCGGGAGGCGTGGCGCAGCTCCCGCAGCTCCTGCTCCCTCTTCTGGAGCGCTTCCCTCTCCTGCTTGGAGAGCCACTGGTTGGAGTCCGTGGCAAAGTAATCCGACTCGTCATCAATGACCTGCGTCCGACGCACGCTGGGAGAGCAACCCCCACAGGAGGAGATGAGCATGGCACAGCCTCAAACCCACCCTCCAACCTGTGTAGCCCCACAYTTCTCTTCATAAAGAGAAGCAAGGCACAATTCTTCCCAAGAATATTCTTATCTCATTTGCTGGGCCTGTGTTCGTGCAAAAGTAGAATGCARTATGGAGATTGTTTACCCAAAGTGATGGGGTTTTGTTTCCTTGGCCTATCAGGGGACTGTGTGTGYCGGGACTGTTGCTGACAGTCACAAGATTCTGTGCAGTGGTGTGCAGAGTTCAGTGCTTGGCAGATTCAGTTTAGATGTAATGTAATAGTGTAATATAGAATAATATAGTATAATAAAGTAATTAATTAGCCTTCTGATAGGATGGAGTCAGACRCATCATTCTCTCCCCCTCGTCAGGGCTGCCTGTGAATTCCATAAACCTGCTCTTTGCCATCCCTCTGGAGAGCTGGACTGTCAGGGACAAAAAGCAAGGACACCCAAAAGGGATCCATTCCAGAGACTCACTCCTGTCCCACCCAATGCCACAGTTAAGGTGTCAGTGGCTGTCACTGTGATATTTTCTGAAAAAWCCCTTTGCCAGGATTTTTCTCTTGAGAAGCCTCAGAAAAGAAATGTAAACAATAATTATCTGATTGCTTGGAATGTAGTCTGGAGGTTGCTTACCAACAGGTGCATCTTGGATTGGTTCCATGTGAATGGTTTTTACTTCATGACCAATCCCAGCCCAGCTGTGTCAGGACTCTGGTCAGTCACGAGTTTTTATTATTTATTCTTGTTTTAGCCTTCTGATATCTCCTTTCTCTCTTTCTTCTGTATAGTTCTAGTATATGATTTTCTTTTAATACAATATAATTTAATAAATCAGCCTTCTAAGAACTTGGGAGTCAGATTCTCATCCCTCACCTTGTCCTAAGGACCCCCAACACCACAAGTGGCTGTGGGTTTAAGAAGGAATTCCCAACATTTTAGAAGGAATTCTCAACATTTCTGCTGAAGGCACCTCACCTGCCAGGTCATTCATGCTGTTCATAACAGTGTCCCACCTAGTATCTTACCTTGTCCTATCAAACTCCAACAGTTTGTCTTTGTGCTTCACAGCCATCTCCAGGCCCGATTTGAGTCTAGCTTCCTGCTGAGGCAGCAAGCCTTTGCTTATGGCATCCAAATTCCCTGAGCTTTCAGCACCTGAGGCACAAAACAAACCACAGCTCAGCAGTCAGYGTGTTAAAGCCATTTGGGTGGGCAAGGCTGCAGAAATGCCCCCTAAACTAAATGCCATGCCAGGAGCTAGAAGTACAGCTCTGCAGCAAGATCAGCATCTTTCTGCGAGGTTGAAGACACAATTTTCCCTCAAGCCCATTTCAAAGACTCCTTCCTCCAAAGAGGAGGAATCACTTCAATATCACAGTGATAAAGTCTGGGTAGAGGTTAAGGAGAAGCTCTCAGCCTTTGGTTTTCCTTCACCCTTCCCTAACAATTTGGGCAGTCAAAATTCCTCCCATCAYCAGCCACAGGTCTCAGGCCATAGAATCATGGAATGGCTTGGGTTGAAAAGGACCTTAAAGCTCATCTCATTCCACTCCCTGCCATGGTGGAACACCAAGGACACCTTCCACTATCCCAGGGTGCTCCAAGCCCCATCCAACCTGGCCTGGAACACTTCCAGGGACAGGACATCCACAGCTTCTTTGGGAAACCTGTGCCAGAGCCTCACCACCCTCACAGAGAAGGATTTCTTTCCAACATCCAGTCTAAATTTCTCRTCTTTTAGTTTAAAACCMTTCCTTCTTGTYCTATCACTATCTGCCCATTTAAGCAGTCCCTCTCCCTCCTTTTCATAAGCCCTCTAAGCACTGGGAGGGGCTCAAAGGTCTGGGGGCTTTTCTTCTTCAGCAACAACCCAGCTTTTTTAGGAGTCACCTCCTAAAAGCCAAACCCTTCCCACATGCTGTTACCCCCACAAAGAGCCTCTTGTCCAGGACAGATTCCAGGGAGACCCAGAGCCTTCTGCTGCTGTTTGTGCCTCCCACAAACAATATCCTCTTCTGACACACCACACCAGATTCCCAAACCAGCTGTTTCCAGAGATGGAGAAATCTATTCCCAGCAAATGCTCTTCTTTCTTACCCCTCCTGGCAAGGGGCCCAAWCCCACCCAACCAACAGGGAACAACCAAAAAAAAAACACAAAAAAAGGTTTGAACCCAGGCCATGATGGAACAAACCAATGCAYTTCACCACACTGGGAAATGCCCTCMTTTCAGGGAAACAATTGCCTCTATTTCCCTTTGGACACTGATCCMCAATTTTTACTCCCAAGACAAACAGCAAACCACATTCCAGCTTTTAMCTACACAGAGAACAAAACAAGAGCTGGCAGGGGCAGGAGGGAAAGRGACAAAACAGGTAAGAAAAGAGATCCTGAAGTGTGCCAACATCTGTACTGGAAGGATAGAACAGACTGGCTAGTGCCCTCAAGGACCTCCATCCTCCTGCCATCCCCACAGCTCTAAGGAGAAGCCCAGATCTGGAGTAAGTATTTCCCAGTTCCTCAGCAAAGTTTCCAACCAAGAACACCACGACCTTGGCTGTAGTTCAGCTAAACTCAGACAAACATCCCCACAATGCACAGGTCTTTGCTGGGACACTGGGCAGTATTTCCTCTTGCTTTCCTTGGCTCTGTTCCCATTTCTAGCTCCCAAGGTAAGAGTGAGACAAGAAGAGCCATTAGAAAATATTAACCACCACCTCTCTAARCCCAGCAAATCAGACAGCAGCACTTTATCTTGCACAGCACACATTCCACAGGAGACTTATCCTAATTTCCAAGGACTGCTACAACAATCCAGCTCATGGGATTGATTCTGGAAGGCTGAATGAGCAGCCTTGGGGCCTCAGGGAAAGGACACCACACGCTGCCATGTGACACTTGCCACTGTCACCTCTGCTGAAGCCTGGGAATGCTGCCTAGGGCTTGCAGGAGGAACCAAGGAACAACTTCCACTCCATCCTTTTAATGCTAGACAAAGGGCAGCAATGAGGGCAAGTGGCTCAGTGAAGTCTGAAGGAAATAATGCACACAAACCATTTGGATTCATTCTGTTCAGGTATGGAATGGCTACTGACCTGCCATGAGCTTCTTCAGCAGCTTCTGGCTCTTGTTGGAGTCCCGCTGAAGAATGTCCTGCTCTTCTTTAGTGCACACCTGAGGAACAGAAGGAAATGAAGGCTTGGGAAGCATATCACACGGGAAGGAGGTCACAGCTTGACCAGTTTCAGAGCCCTGGACAACAGTTCAGGCTGTTTAAAGTGGCAGTGACAACCCACACCTCCCTCTCTTCCCCACTGACACGGGGAGAACCTCAGAAGCTTGTTTTTTACTAAAGAGAAAAGTAGAGTTTGGTCTCTCCTTGTCCTGTGGGTGCACATGTTGCTGACTGAACTCAGAACCATTCCAGGCAGAACCACAACCCTTAACTCAACAGTTTTTCTTTCCTTCTTGGCCACTGGGAGTTAAACTGATCTTTCAAAATCTGCTTTAAAACATTTTGCTTTACCCAGTTAATATTTTCCTCTCGCTTGAAGAAAAATTTCCTCTGCCATCAATAGCTCATCCCCTTTCTCCAAAAGGTGCCCTTTGAACTGAATCTGGTATCCCAAAGAATCCATATCACACAGGAGTTGAAGGAAAAGCAGGACACTGCTCCTGACAAGGTGACCAGGGCTGTGCCTGGGATGGGGCTGAAGCCTTGCAGAGATTTTGGGCACTGCAGTGACACACAGGAGACTGTCAGAAACCAGACAAGCTCCAAAGCCATGTCAGTTATGGGGGAAACCTCCTAAAAGGTTTTTTCCTTCCCTGATTTAGAACTTTGCAAGAGGAACATCTATCTGAAGGGCTAATTCAGCCAACTTCTCCAGGTCCAAGCAGGGCACAGAATTCACAGAATCACTGGGTTGGAAGAGACCTTAAAGATCAAGTCCAACCCAGCCCCAATACCTCAAATAAACCATGGCATCAAGTGCCATACCCAGTCTATTTTTAAATACATCCAKGGATGGGGRCTCCACCACCTCCCCGGGCAGCCATTCCAGAACTTTATCACCCTTTCTGTGAAAAACTTTTTCCTGATATCCAACCTAAATTTCCCTTGGTGCAGCTCGAGGCTGTGTGCCCTGGTTGTGYCAGTGTTGCCTSGAGAGAGAGCCCAGCCCCAGCTGAGCACAGGCACCTTTCAGGAGCTGTGYARAGTGATGAGGGCAGCCCTGAGTCTCCTTTTCTCCAGGCTGAGCACCCCCAGCTCCCTCAGCCATTCCTCCCAGGGCTTGTGCTCCAAGCCCCTCCCCAGCCCTTTGCAGTAACTCCCTGGTTACTCACCAGGGCCCCACAGAAGAGGCAGGGCCCAGAGCCCTCCTGCTCACAGACAATGCGSCCGCACTCCAGGCAGTTGTTGATGAGCTTGTGCTTCTGGCCCAGGCACTCGCAGGCGTGGCGGCCCGGGATGAGCACGGCCAGCCTGTCCTGCCCCTCCCTGGTGTACAGGCTGACATACTTGGGCTTCTTCTTGCAGGAAATGCTACTGCTGCTGACCCCACTGCTGCTCTCCTGGGCCTGGGAAGGAAAAAAATAAACAAACAAACTGTGCTCCCAGTGCAGCACTGGCAGCAGAGAGCCAGCACTGACCCCTGGGCAGGCCAGGAGGCTCAGACAAGTGTTACTCTGCCTCACTGGAATGAAACTTGGACCAGACCCCAGAGTGAGTGGAAAGACAAGCTCAGGCCTGCCAGAAAAGCTCCAAGGAATCCACACAAAGGAAGGACACCAGGATGCACTTGAAGTTTGCCACCCATGCCAGCTGGAGCTGGTGGGGTTTGGGCAGCGAGCGCAGCTCTCTGTGCTCTGCACAGCCTCACGCCTGTTGAACAGCCCCAAACAGCAGCTCAGCCACTCCTGATGCCTCAGGGTTTGGGGTTATATTTTTCAGATTCTGTTCTGTGTTCAGTGTGTAAGTCTAGGCTTCATACTAGGAGATAGTAAGCTCTCTTCACAGAGCAGGGAGACACAACAATTCCTGCTCTAGCTGGRGACCCAAGGACAAATGATCCAAATCTCAGCCCCAAGAGCACAAACACCGTGGGCTGGAGAGAGAACAAGCAGGATGGGGCTGCATGGGCTGGAGCTGTAACTGGACAATTAGCTCCAATATGCAAACAGACCAAACCTTATAAAAGTGTGAGACCCSATGATCTGTGGTCCATTTTGTGGCCATTTTGGGTTGTGCTGCCYAAGGTGGATCCATTGAGGCCTCTTAATAAATGCCTACTTTGTTCTTTAGCTCTGTCTAGTCTCTGTTCTGGGTCAGCCTTCACAAGGCATCACTCCCAAGCTCACTTCCAAGGATTATTCAGACTCCCTGTTTGTAGCTGKGCACCCTGGGCACGCCTGTCCCCAGACACAGCTGGGGGTGGCAGCAGGGCATTCACAGCCATGTCACCTCCCCCCAGCCTCCCCAGATCCCACCTGGCACAGCCACCTCAGAAGGAGGTTTTCCACACAGAAGGGTTCAAGTACTGAGCTGTAAAATAAATTCTGCTCCTCCTTCTGTGATCTGGCCTCAGTGATTTCATGATTCACCTCTGAGTTCCAGTCTGGTTTAGTGACAAGCAGATGCAGCATTTCCAGTCCCCCCAGTAAAGTCCAACTGGTTTTAGTGCCACTGCCAGATTCAAACACTGCCACCACGAAATAAACCCAAAACAAGATAAAGTGACTTTGGTAGATCTTTCTCACTTTTAAAAAAAATTTTAATTAAGTTAGAAGGTAACTACAAGGAGATGGAACATCACTGTCCACTTTTAAGCCACCAATTCAAAAATGTTGTGGCTTATCCTATAAACACTTCTACAAAATACTTTCAGCCTTTGCAGCCTCCCTGCTCCAAAAAGTTCCATTTAAAAACATGAATTCAAGTTCCACTCCTTRCTCAGGAATTGCAGCATTTCTCAGGTTTTGGTGTTTCTGTGCTCTTATTCTACAGTTTCTTTCTGAAGTGTTTCAGTTGCTAATTAAAGCTTCAACCAGTGTGACTGAGATAGTTTACATACAGTAGGAAAAGATGTTCCAACCACTTGGTGSCTTCAATTCCCCACCCTCACATCTGATTTAAAGAAATCCCTTTCATTCCTAATTACAGCCTCAACTTCCTTCTCCTGCTCTTTCCTCTCAGGCTTTCTGGTGGAGAAAAATCCATGCTGGCAAATTTTCTACCTGGTGATTATTTTACTCCCAGTTACAGACACAAACAGACACAACCTTTCTCCCCATCCTGGACATCATACAAACATGGAAATGGTTAGGTTGGRAAAGCCCTCCAAGGTCACAGAGACACATCAATAACTCTCCCTCCTTTCCTCTCTCTCCCTCTTCCTCCTTCCCTTCTCTCCATCCTCTCTCCCTCCCCAAGTGCCACATCCACATGTTTTTTGAACCCYCCAGGGATGGTGACTCCACCACTGTCCTAGACAGTCCATTCCAGTATCTGACCACAGCTTCCATGATTTTTTTCCCTAATATCCAACCTAAACCTCTCCTGGCACAGCTTGAGGCCATTTCCTCTCATCCTGTCCCTGTTCCCTGGGAGCAGATGCCAACCTCCACTCAGTCCCACCCTCCTGTCAGGAGTTGTGCAGAGCCAGAAGGTCCCTCCYGAGCCTCCTTTTCTCCAGGCTGAGCCYCCCCAGCTCCCTCAGCTGCTCCTGGTGCTCCAGCCCCTTCCCCAGCTCTGTTCCCTTCCCTGGATGTGTTCCAGCCCCTCACTGCCTTTCTTGTGAAGGGCCCAAAACTGCCCCCAGGATTTGAGGTGTGGCCTGAGCAGTGCCCACCTGGGCATCCCAGTCTGACACGTCCCAGACTCTCATTTCCACCTTCCAATCACATCTTCACCAGTGTCTGACACCCTCTTCCCCCAGGCTCCAAGCCTTTCCAGTGRCCCCCTGGCCCCCACACTCACCTTGGCCAGGTCCAGGGGGGTTTTCACCTCCTCCCCATGAGCACTGGGCTCGGGGKGTGCCGGGGTCTCCTGCTTGTTCCTCCCTTTGCGCTTCCCCTTCTTCCCCTGCTCCCCAGCCCGCAGCACTTCCAGAGCCTCTGCAGTGGGAGCAAGCACAGACAGAGGACAACAACCAGGTCACCCCAAAGCTTCTCCTCTCCAGGCTGAACAATCCCAGTTCTCCCAGCCTCCCCTCCCAGCAGAGCTGCTCCATTCTCTGAACGCTTTGGTGCCTCCTCTGGACTCACTCCAACAGCTCCATGGCCTTCCTGGCCTGGATTGCTCTCACACTCCATTAAGCAGATAAAATCTGATGGAGCTGGAGCACACCAGGCTGTGGAGGGATGGGAGGTGCACACAAAGAGCTTGGGATCAAATATGGGCCTCTGTGGTACCTCCCAGCCTGCTGGGAACCTCAGGAAAGAGCAACACTGGGCATTGAGGAGCAACCAAACTGCTTTTGCTTCTAATAAATAAATCAAGAGAGAGGCTGGGTAAGTGCCAGCAGAAGAAAGATGTCCCTGGACTCTACTTCATGACTGAAAACGTGTAGCAGCAGCTCTCTGGCCACAGACTTTCCCAGAAGAATCCTGGGAAGCTGTGTAGAAGCTGTGGGAAACTTAGAGGAAAAGAATCCAAACCATTGTTATCTCTCTTTCTGTAACCACTGTTTATAGATGTGGTTCTCTAGAGTGTGCTATTGATAGCCACCAATAGTGTGTGAGAGGTTTTCACTTTGAGATCAATCAGGTCTTAGGTGCACCATTGTTTCTATAAGAACTGTAGATTTCTGATAATAAAGTGTCTTTCATGCCTTCTGGATCATGGAGTCAATGCTAATTACTACCTAGCTGGGGGCTGCTACTACAAAAACGGGCTTTGAACTGCCCCCAGTCAGGGATGGGATGGTATCCACACAGGGATTCGTGGCATGGAATTGTTTGGAAGCACAACAAGCGAGTTTCTTTGGGAGTGTCCGCTGCGCAGCGCTCACCGTCCCTTTTCCGGTAGGCTGGGAAGGGCTCGGAGGGCAGCTGGGCAGATTTCCTCCACCGGCTCAGCAGCTCTTCCACAA
Source organism: Cardinalis cardinalis (assembly GCA_014549065.1). NCBI lineage: Eukaryota > Metazoa > Chordata > Aves > Passeriformes > Cardinalidae > Cardinalis > Cardinalis cardinalis. Next base: position 2,040,529 of record JACDOX010000095.1, read on the forward strand.
ACCAGCTCTTCTTCCCGTCCGTGCCCTGAACAAGGTCCACAACGTACTCCCGGATCTCCTCCTCGTTCGTGATGGACAAGATGTACCTAGGGCGGGCCGGGGTGGATAAAAATGGGTGAGGGGGAGGATGGTCCGCGCTCTCATCGCACAGGTGTGACATTTATCTTTCCTTTTCCATCAGGTTTCTGTGGAGACCGTGCTAAGGCCATGGCAGGAGGTGGAACGATGTCACCTTTAAGATCCCTCCCGACTAAGAGCAGTCTGCGATTCTGTCACCGCACATCTCACCTCCCGCCACTTCTCCTCCCCAAATCTCCACCCGAGCCACAACCCCGGACAAACTCCCGATAGCTGCTCTGGCACACCGTGTTTCCTCCGAGGAACYCCTGCCAGAGGGCAGGAGAGCCCCGCCCGGCCCCGGCCCCGCTCACCTCACCACGTCCTCGCCCACGTCCAGCCCGAAGTCCCCGCGCAGGTGTTGGACGCACCAGGCCAGGAGCGCGCTGGGCGCCGCCATCTTCCGTGGGGGACGGGAAACGCCGCCGCACCGCCCGGCACCCTCCCCTTCCTTTCCCTTCCCTCCGGGAACGCGGCCGCGGAGCGCCAGTTCCGGGACCGGTTCATTCAAACTGGGAATAGTTTGGGTTGGACGGGACCGTAAACCCCCATCCTATCCTATCCTAT
>JACDOX010000095.1:2042507-2052532 GCA_014549065.1 Cardinalis cardinalis
GGGACGGGACGGGCAGGGCTGAGGGGGTTCCGAGCGGGACGGGCACGGCAGGGCTCAGGGGGTCCCGAGCAGGACGGGCACGGCAGGGCTCAGGGGGTCCCGAGCAGAACGGGACGGGACGGGCAGGCTCAGGGGGTCCCGAGCGGGACGGGCAGGGCAGGGCTGAGGGGGTTGCGAGCGGGACGGGCACGGCAGGGCTCAGGGGGTTCCGAGCGCCGCTGCTGAGCCCCGCTGTCCCTTCCTCCGCAGTGTTGGTCGCCCGCGCTCCCCGCAAGGCGCTGGGCTCCGGCAGCAGCGGCAGCAGCGTCAGTGCGGCGCCGGCGCTGCCCGGCCGGAGAGGTGAGCGCGGCCCCTTCTCCTCCCTCCCTTCCCTCCCTCGCTCTTTCCTTTCCTTCCTTCCTTCTTTCCCTCTCTCCTTCGCTACTGTGAAAAACGCCAATCACTTCTTTTTAAAATTTTTAAAGTTTAGTAGTAATAAAATGGTTGTGAAAATAATAATATGATTAGAGTAATAAAAATTCGGACAATTAGGATTTAGGACAATACGAGACAATAAAAGCAAAGAGTTACAGACGGTCYGGGTACCTTTTTCTGGGCAAAATAAGCCCAAAAAAGGCCCAACGTTAACAGAGGATTAACTCTTAAAAGCAACAGCCTGTTGCATATTCATACACCTCATACATGATGCATAAATTCCATTCAAACAAAGGATTCTGTCCGGTCAGAGTCAACTTCTGAATCCTAACAGCATCTTCAGGGCTGAGTGAGGGAGGAATAACTCGATAACAGCAATAAATTATTTTTCTCTGAAAGATTTAGGTGTCCTATGGCTGCTATCTCAGTGCAAGTCCTCTCTTTAAAAAARTACCTAATATAGCATAGTTTCTATTGTAACATTATGTTATAACCTAAAACTATAATTAACACGCTACTTAAGAAAATTAAYACAGCATAACTTTCTAACATAATACGTGTAATATTCATTTTAATATTTGCAAAGAGCCAATGATAAAATACGCATTTTTCACACTACGTTCTTTCTTTTCTTTCCTCCTCCTCTCTCTCCTTCCTGTCTCCCTCCCTCATTTCCTCTCTCTCTTTGCCCCTCCCTCCCTCTCTCCCGCCCTGTCTGGGGCTGACCCGGCGCTCCCCGCAGGTGGCCGGCGCCCCGTGGGGCTGAACCGGGTGTGTGTGCGGCCGGTGCCCGCCTGGCAAAGGGGCATCAGCGACTTCCTGCAGCTCCCATCCCAGGAGAGCCGGCCATCCGACGGAGACACGCCCGGGACCAGCGGCCTGGAGTGGGTATTAGGGCAAGGGGAAGTGTGGAAACCCAGGGAATATCTCTCTGTCTGCCCTGGGGTGCCCTGACCCCCAGGGTAGCACTGACCTTGACCCTCATTCATGGAGAAAGTTCCCTAGATTTCAAAATAGACTAGAATCCACAAAAGTGCGAAATAGATTATAGAGAGTGGTGTAGGTGTGTCACTTGGTGAGGAATTTAGGTTTTGGGATTTTTAGTATGTTGTGGATGGAAGCAAGAAGGAGGGCACAGGGTGTCATCCTGAGTTTCCTCTTCATGCTGCTTCTTCCTCCTTCTCCATGGATTTGGGTGGCATTTTGTAATTGGGCAGAAAAGTCCCATTGTGGGCTCTTTGGGATCAGTTTTTGGGTTAAAAGGGAAAATAATCCAGGTGTCAGTTCTTAATTGGATAGTTTAGTCTTAAAAGACCTTGTAACAAGAGCTTGTTGGCCATTTTGTGCCTTCTAATGAAAAGCTGCCCAGCTCACAATAGTGAGACTGTTTTACTGATAATAAATAATAAACACTTGAGTCTGAACATGAACTACCCTCTCAAGTGCCTTCAATCCAGACCCAGAGAAACCAACAACTGGGACCCCCACAGGGAAGYAAGCTGTGATTATTTTGTCTCTGTGAAACTCCATTTTTGAAGGGGCAAGTTGACAGTGTGTCTCCTGACCTCTGTGTCCTCATGGAAGTGATGTTTCTCAGCAAAGTCTGGCAAAGTTTTCAGGGACCTCCTCAAGGTTCCTGAAAATGGATGGAGTAACTGGTAGTTGAGGCAAGTTCTTACTGCTCAGGCATAACTTTGCCAGCACAGTGAAGTTTTGGAAAAGCTTAGGAGAGCACTAACACCTTCCATGTGCCAGGAATTGAATGGCTTTTCCAAGCTGGAGCCTCAGAGATTAACTGTAGGCTGCACTACTGACTAAAAGGCAGCAGTATAAAATATTGTTTTACAGACACTCTGTTTTCCATGGGGAATTCTGGGTTGAACTTCCATTTTTCCACCAAATAYAGGTATTTCCAAACTGCCAGGGAGAGCCCATAAGAATCGGCCCCAAATTGTCCTGCACGACAAGCAGACAAAGGCTTTTGAGTTGGTGAAACAGAAAATGTTTCCTGTAGCACAGGAAAACTTTCATCCCTTTAATTTGGAGTTTGTTGGGCTGAACAAGAACAAGGTRGTGGGAAGAGAACACAGGATAAAGGAGCCCCTGTCAGTCCTGATGCCTCAAGGTGCTGTCTGAGGCTAACTAAGTMATTTGGGCTTTGGGAAAAGGGCTTTGTTAGCATTTCAAACCAGAGCTGGTTTCTGCTAATGCTTCTGAAATAATGCTCCTTACAGAGCTCGGCCCCTGCCACTGGATCCTGCCGAAGAGGGAGAGTGCTTGGAGGAAGAGTAGATGTGATCTGACCTCAATTTTCATGTTCAAATGCTCCTCCTACTCGAGCTGGGTTTTGTACATTTGCATAGCTCTTTACTTTTTTTTATTACTTCCTTTCAGCTCTTGTACAAGACTAAAAGTCTGAGAGATGGCACGAACACTGGAGAAATTAATTAATTTTTACTGTTTGGCACTTAATGTTCATTGTAAAGCACTGGTTTAACTTTTATCTTGGTTTGCTTGAGTTCCTCCTGCTTTTGTCTTTCATCTTCTGCCTGCCTTGTGTTTGTGCAAGACTTGCATGATCATGGTTGTTCTGATACTGCAAAGCAGATCCTCGTTTTTAATAAACTGAAACCATCTGAGCGCACACCTGTGTTGTGTCTTTACTGCAGTAAAAGCTGTTAATGAAGATTTCTTTGTCCGAAGATGGGAAACTGGATTTGGAAAGGCACTGGAGAGGTGGGTGGGCAGCTGAAATTTGCTCTGATTAGAGGTGAAGTTTACCTGAAACAAACTGGTTGTTCTAAAGAATCAGAACTCTGAAAGCTGAGGCAGCAATAAATGGCTAAAACTAAATAAATMTTGTTATTGTGGATGTTTTAATATTGCCACATAACTTTTGGGGTAATTCATAAGAAAAAAGCAAGTGGGGCCTTGTGATAGGGCTTGATGTCAGGGGTTCTGCTTCTGCTCCTCCTCAGCAGCTCCCTGAAATTATCAAGATATTGTTGAGCAAATGAAAAGGGGAAGTTAGGAGGAGATTAAAATTTAAATTTAGCACACCAGGAGGGTTTAGTAGCAACTCTTGTAGGTCAGCCTGCTGAGGAAAGCTGTGATTGCTGTAAAAACCTCTTCCTAAAAAGTCTATTGATAAAAAGGAGAGTTGTTACAGAAAAGCAATTCAAGTTTGAATGAGAAGCAGYAATTGATTGCTTCTTAATAGAATTTTTTTAAAGATTATGTTAATTAAGGGGGAAAATCTGAACAAGCCAGACTTCTTTGCTGTAACACCACACAAAACATCATCACAGTGACAGGTCCCACAGTGGCAGCTCTTTCCTGTCCTTTGACCTGCCAAACCAGTGTATCCTCAGCTCCCTTTCTCCTCTAAAAACGCCTGGGAGGCAGCAAACACCGGGGGGCTCTGGTCAGATCCCATCACCTGCATGCCCTCAGCTGCAATCCATGGGCAGCTGCTCCATCAGGGCGGTGCAGCTGCCAGCTGGGAGGGGGGAGAATGAGGAGCTGCTCACCAAGGAGCAATGTTGGGATCATTAGCTGGTCAGAGTGACCCCAAGAAAAGTTGGAAAGTCTCTTTTCCCAGCCCGGTGCTTAAAGGAGTCAGAGCTCTTCATTTCTCGGTCTCAAGGTTGTTCATTGTTTCTTATCTATAAAAAATTTTCTCCTGCCGAGGTCAACTCAGCAAGACAATCCAGGCACTCTGCCTGCCCCCAGGGCAGTGTTATGTCTATACTAAAAACTATGTGTACAAYGTTTACAATYACTTYCCAATTCCTATCACCTGTGTTAGACAGTGAGCTTCTACTCTGAACCAATCTGTAAGTGCCACMATCACAGCAGAAGATGGAGGCCAAGAAGAAGAAGGAGAAAGGCTGGACATGCCCAGATCCCTCCATCTTGCCTCCTGAACCCCCATAGCAAAAACCCCAAAATCTACCTTTTCCCCCCGTGACAACTTCACTATTATTCTACCTAAATAGAATAACAGTGTGGCTTGCTGATCTTCATCTAAGGTTGGTAATTTGCTCCATGGGCCATAATCAAACCCACAGGTGTCTTGGGCTCCATGCCAGGGCTTCTGAGCCCCTGGCAGGGGTCTTGGCCATCCTGGACAGCCAGAGGGATGTYCTGGGTTCCCACAGAGCAATGCTCATGGAGACCTGAATCACAGATCCCAGAAGGGTTTGGGTTGGAAGGGACCTCAAACTCATCCCCTGCCATGGGCAGGGACACCTTCCACTAGCCCAGGGTGCTCCAAGCCCTGGCTTTGAACACTTCCAGGGATGGGGCAGCTTCTCTGGAAAATCTGTGCCAGGGCCTCACCACCCTCACAGGGAAAAATTCCTTCCCAATATCCCATCTAACCTTGCCCTCTGGGAGGGTGGGAAACCATTCCCCCTTGTCCTGGCACTCCAGGCCCTTGTAAAAATAGTCTCTGTCCATGTTTCTTGCTGCCTCCTTCAGGTCACCCCAAAGCTTCTTCTCTCCAGGCTGAACAATCCCAGTTCTCCCAGCCTCCCCTCCCAGCAGAGCTGCTCCATTCTCTGAACGCTTTGGTGCCTCCTCTGGACTCACTCCAACAGCTCCATGGCCTTCCCGGCCTGGATTGCTCTCACACTCCATTAAGCAGATAAAATCTGATGGAGCTGGAACACACCAGGCTGTGGAGGGATGGGAGGTGCACACAAAGAGCTTGGGATCAGATATGGGCCTCTGTGGTACCTCCCAGCCTGCTGGGAACCTCAGGAAAGAGCAACACTGGGCATTGAGGAGCAACCAAACTGCTTTTGCTTCTAATAAACAAATAAATATGCTCCCTCTGCACAGATAAAATCCAAATGTTTACAACAGGACCTGCAGTCTTAAAGCTGAGTTTCCAATAGGAACAAAATGCAGGAGAAGATGTTTACTTGGCTGCTTTCCTGCCCCAATGGGAATACAGGAGGGTGACCTTCAACCCGCCCTCCCTGGGGCTGGAGCTGATGTAGCTCCAGCTGTGCCCCTGCTGCTAATCTTTGAGTCTAGAGGGAAACAGGAACAGCACCCAGCTCTTCTGAAAATAAGGGAAAAATTAGAAAGGGAGAGAGTGCTAAAGCTCAGGAGCTTCAGACAACCCAAAATAAAATTTATAACTAAGACCAGACTTGTAAGAGGTTTCCATGTCCAAAAGCTTGCCTGGTTGTGTTTTTTGGGGTTTTTTTCCAGCTATTGTTGTTCCAATAAAAATCTCCTTAGAATGCTGAAGAGAGCTGCCCCTATGCTGACACCTGTGCTGAAGGATTTCCATCAATCTCAAGAAGTGCTTCAGTCCAATGATATAATTAATAGTGAAATTTAATGTGGTAAAGAGGGGTCATGCACAGTGCTGAAAATTAATTTACAGATAAATTGTCTGTATCACTGTACTGGGTGTAATGTTACAGCACCTCACAGGTTTTCCCTGTGAAATGGGATTTCACTGTCTTAGGGCAAGAGGTGTGGTCCAGAGCACCTCCTGAGGGAAACAATCAGCTGGAWATCCAGTCAGTATTAGTTTGATGTCTTCAGAGTAGTTTTCACTTCTGAGGTAATTTCTTGTAATTTTAAGTGATTATTCTATAATAATGATATTTTGGTTAAATCCATATAAACGCCACAACTCACTGACAGCCCCTCCCAGCGCCTAAAGGGGCTTCAGGAGAGTTCAGAGGGACWGGGGACGAGGACGGGAGGGACAGGATGAGGGGGAGCGGCTCCCACTGCCAGAGGGCAGGGTTAGATGGGACACTGGGGAGAAATTCCTCCCTGTGAGGGTGGGCAGGCCCTGGCACAGCGTGCCCACAGCAGCTGCGGCTGCCAAGGCCAAGTCTGCTGGGGCTTAGAGCACCCTGGGAYAGTGGAAAGTGTTCCTGCCCSTGGCAGGGGGTGGATGGAGAGGAATTTAAATTCATTYTCCAACCCAATCCAGCCCGCGGCTCCACCRCTCTCGAACACCAGTACCCCAGGCTGACCATAGATGTCAGCAGCAGCTTCAGCTACAAACGCTGGGCTGGGCCGGGGACCAGACAAGGCACCTCCTGCCTCGGACCAGATTATTTGGGAAACGTGAAGAGAATATATAAAGGTAAGGACGAGAGACTGGAATTGCTCATTTCCTGAGCCTGTGCTATCTTGCCAGGTAAGGAAATGGCTTCAGCAAAATCATCCTCCATGTCACCAGCTGAATCCCCGTGGCTTCCTCAAACCCAGAGGTGCTGCAGGGTCAGGGATGGGCAGGGAGGGCAACCCACTCCCCACAGCAGATTTATTTCCATCCTAACACATAGAATTTTCTTCCGATAGTCCAAATTATTTATCTGCCCCCTGACCTTGAGAACAGCACAGCCCTGAGAGCACTAATGAGCAATAAACTGCTCTCAGCTGAGCCTGCTATTCACGCCTGAGGGTCCAAGAGCTCCTTTTGACCCAGGCTGGGGCACCCACACTTTTCCCCAGGGGATGCTGGATGTACCCACATCACAAATGAGAGCTCAGGGGGTCACTGCTGGCACAACTGGGCATGTGGTTCAGCAGGAGCTGTTGGATGCTCCAAAAMCAGCTGCAAAGTGAGCAAACAAAGGAGAGGAGATGGAAGTGTTTAGGAAATAAAAATTCCCGAGGGCCCAATATATTGAATTTTAAACCTTACTGGGCAAAATTATCTTTGTTTGGGCAAGAGACAGTGATGGAACAGACTCCATCCTATCTCATCCCCATAGCCTAAGGCTTTTTCTCACAGGGATAATTACAAACTGCTGCTGCTCCAGAGCATTTTTGAGCTTTTCMTTGCAGACCCCTTCTCCCCTCAAGAGGACAGACAGCCCATTTCTGCTGGATTTAGCTGGAAGGAAGGATCCCCTGCTGCTGTCCTGYAGCCAGGGCTGCACAGGGGGGCAGCTGCTCGGCGGGGACAGCAGATGTCTGGGCCATGGGGACACAGCCAGAGGGAGGGGAGCAGGGCCATCAGCTGTCAGGCTGCTGACCTCTTACCCCGCCATGGGAAATCCACTGCCAAATCTCAGGGATCTCATCCCCAGATGAGGGGTTTCATCATTTTGTTCTGATTTTCAAGGCTTTTTCTGTTACCAGACCACGTCCAATTTATAGCCACGATTGTTGACTTCCCATCTTTGGAGTGCAGCCTCCCTGCTGTGGACACTGTGCTTTAGAGTTCAGATGTTGCCTGCTTGTGTTAAGGCAGATACACTTGTCTCCTAGAGCACTACTAATTTTGGTAAATTCCAAACCTGTTCATGTATATTCCTGCTCTGGATTGAGTCATTACAGGGCTGTTTGTATTGGAAGAGGGACTGCTGAGACCTTGGTACCCCTCTGCTCTCACCTCTCTGCCAAAACACGCGCTCCAMAGCTTTGTCTTTCCTTTAACTTTGCTTTGTTCCCCTTTGGCCATTGCTCAGAAGGATATGAGGTCTGTGTCTGCAGGGTCCCCCTGCCCACGCTGGGGCGGTGCCTCCCTGCGCCTGATCCTCAACAGGAGCTTCATTGTCCTTCCCTCTGCTGGGACAAAGGGGGATTGTCCTGCCCACCAGCCCTGCGGCCACGAGCTGCTCCATGCAGGAAGAAAAGCAGGATGTTTCCTTTCTCTGCACAATAAGGTGCTTGGGAACCAGGCTGGAATCTCACCTGCCTGGGCTGAGGATGAGGAGGCAAGGAGCTTCCACTGGGGTGCCCCTCACTCGCCCCAAATGTTTTTGGGTCAGTTTTGACCCCCTCCCCCCCTTAATTCAGCACACAGGCTGGTGTTCAGATAAACTCCCAAGGGATTATCACAGGGCTAATGAGAATCCACACGTTTAATAGGACTTAGCAGAAGAACTACTTGGACTAAAATTGATGATAAATCATTTTTTCAGAATTAAAATGCTCCTTGAGAGTGCTCCGAGGGTTCAGAGCAGAAAAAATGGGAGCTGAATTGCAAAAATGCCTTTCCCTTTGATCAAAGATATTGCCAATATTGTGATATCCACATTATTATTATTTTCCACAGATAATAGCACAAAGAATAAGCAAAATAAGCTYATTTTGGAGCAGAGGTTCAGGGTAGGGTTTGACAGGATGCTGTCAGGACAGGCTTTTCAGGTGCCTGGATTGAGACATTCTGCTTTTGATATTGACAACTTAAAAGGTTTAATCAGAAATATTAAGCCTTTATTAAACCTATAGTGAGTCAGCCAAGTGTGTATAGCTCTGAAAAGAGAAAGCAAAAACCTAAAGTGAAATGTCTATTTTTACTAGAACTGGGCTTTGTTTTCTGGTTAACTATGGCATCAGGGAAAAAGCTCAGCCTCAGGATTATGAAGTAGTAGGGGAAATAAATAATTTTAATGCTTAAATTCTGGATCTGAATGCATTTTCCAAGTAAACCTTTGGTTCATCCTTGGTGGGGCCCATATGCTGGCAAGCTGTTATGTGTGTGGCTGGATAATGGGATTGTCCCCAGGCTGGAGGCCTGCACACCAGGGAGGAAGGTTTTCCTCATGGTGTTTTTAACCATTTTCAAGGCATGAGCAACCTGGTTGGGTGGAAGGTGTCACAGCCCACAGCAGGGAGGGAACACGATGGTCTTTAAGGTCCCTTCCAACCCAAAGCAGTCCGTGATTCCATGATTCTATGATTATGTCAGTTTAAATGCCAAGAAAATGCCAAGTTCTTCACCAGAATCAGCCTGGCAGCATCCAGGTGACAACRCCAGTGGGTTTCTTCTTCTCTTCCACAGACTCAAGGAATGGTTTGGGTTGGAAGGGACCACCCCAGTGGGTGCTGAACCCTGGAGGATGCTGAGCCCCAATGGGGTGCTGAGCTGAGCCCTGGCTGATGCTGAGCACTAGAGGATGCAGAGCCCCACTGGGTGCTGAGCCCAGCTTTGTGCTGAGCCACAAAAGATGCTGAGTTCCAGTGGAGTGCCAAGCTGAGCCCAGCTTTGTGCTGAGCCTCACTGATGCTGAGCTCCGGTGGGTGATGAGCCCCAGAGGATGCTGAACCGTGGAGGGTGCTGAGTCCTAACGAAGCGCCAAGCTGAGCCCCGGAGGATGCTGAGCCCCGGCTGATATAGAACCTCGGTGGGTGCTGAGCCGCAGTGGGATGCTGAGCCCGGAGGATGCTGAGCTCCGGCGGGTGCTGAGCCCCGGAGGATGCTGAGCCCCGGCTGATATAGAACCTCGGCGGGTGCTGAGCCGCAGTGGGATGCTGAGCCCGGAGGATGCTGAGCTCCGGCGGGTGCTGAGCCCCGGAGGATGCTGAGCCCCGGCTGATACAGAACCCCGGCGGGTCCTGAGCCCGGTTAATACTGAGCCCCGGCGGATACAGAACCCCGGCGGGTGCTGAACCCGGTTAATGCTGAGCTCCGGTGGGTGCTGAGCCCCGGCTGATACAGAACCCCGGCGGGTGCTGACCCCGGCTGCTGCTGAGCTCCGGCGGGTGCTGAGCCGCAGTGGGCGCTGAGCCCGGCTGCTGCTGAGCTCCGGTGGGTGCTGAGCCGCAGTGGCCGCCGTCCCGCCGCGCTTCCCGCCCGCCGCTTCCTCCTGGCAACGCCACGCGGTTTCCAGGGCCGGCGG
>JACDOX010000095.1:2052940-2258173 GCA_014549065.1 Cardinalis cardinalis
GGGGGTCGCGGCTCGCCCCGGGGTGTGGGCGAGGGGAGCGGGGCGGGCTCGGGGCGCCGCGCTGGTGCTGCCCCGCGGGGCGGAGCGGCGGGGTTGGAGTCGGGGGAAGGCGGCAGCCCGAGCTGAGGGGCTGTCCCGGGAGAGCCGGGCACGGACCTGCCGGGCAAGGAACGGGAGGTGCCTTGGGAGCTGCTGAACCTGGTGGTGTTCCTGTCCAAGGAAGCGGAGTGCTCTGGAACTGGAGGTGTATCAGCAACTTATTTGTGTGAAGAAGTTGTATATCCCCCCTACGTCTGGGGAGTCTTTCCATACACTGTTTGTCACACCGTGGAACTCTAAGGGTTGGGGCTTGTTGTCTTATCCAAATAATGGAATCGGGACGGTTTGGGTTGGAAAGATCTTAAAGGTCATCTTATTTCCAGCGCCTGCCATGGGCAGGGACCCCTTTCATAGACCAGGCTGCTCCAAACCACGGCCCAGCTGGCCTTGGACACTTCCAGGGATGGGGCAGCCTCTGCTGCCTCAGGAGGGTGGCATCTGCCCTTCCAAATGTTTCACTGCTACCAACAGTCCCCTTTAGCCTTTCTCGACAGTGACTTCTCTGTTCCTGGGAAGTCTTCTGAGCAGAGTCCAAGCTCTGTTGAGCTGCCTCCTGTGCCTGACTCCTGTGACATTTTCTACTTCACTCATTTCTGGGCTCACCGTGACCTGCCCGAGGTCCCACTGTCACGGGTGTGACCTCAGACTTGACTGGTTTTTTTTACTAGTGACCTAATGCCTGTCAGCTTGTGCAGCCACTCCCGAGTTCTTCAGGACCTGCCTTTTCCTTCTCTCAGCTGCCCAGCTGCCGGTTGTGATTTACCCAGACAAACCATCTCCACATCCCTGGTTCTGTGCTGGTAACTCAGTCTCTCTTGGGAGAGGAAGATGGGTGAACTGGGAATCATGAGCTTTGCTCCTGTTGAGAAGCTCTTATCAAATATTAGCAGCATTTTCCCACAGACACATTCCAAAAAACACARAGAGTGCCTTTGAATTATGAATTTGCAGAGATTCAGGCTGCAGAATTGCTCAGTGCTTGCCAGTGGCTCAAGTTTTAGGAGTGCCACCTGGGTGGTGAAGTGTTACTGGTGAGAGGGTTTGGGTTTCATGGCATTCCTGTTGTAGAGGGATRCACACACTGGTTGTTTCCACGTGAGGCTGGGCTCACACTGGAGCTCTTGGAGTCAGGGATGAGCTGCCAATGATAAAYACCAGCAGGAGTTCTGTTCAGGGAAGGTGACCGCTGGCAAGGCATGACCCGATAAGAAAAGAATTTAAATATCATGGTGTGTAATATAAAAATCATTATTAGTAAAAAACCATGCAGATGTACTTAGGAAGAGTGGGGCATGGAGGTGAGAGGTGCCAGGGAGATCTCAGCTTCCATGCTGAAGGTCTGGCCGCCGGTGTAGCGGCACCCGGCACCGCTGATGCTCCAGCCTTTTGGCAAAAGCCTTGCTGACTCCAGTGAAATCTTAGACTATTGGCTTGATAAAATCAGGGCTTTATGCTCACGCCCTGCGTAAGCACCTCAGCTTTTTTCAGATACAAGTGTTTCTTGAAACAGTTCCTGCCCTGAAAATCGCTTTTTCTGGACTGGGCTGGTGCATTTTTTATCCTTTAGGAGCTGTTGGGTGCTGAGGAAGAGGAGTCTCCTCTCACTGCTTTCCTCTGCAAGTCTATAATTGTGTGTTTTCAACTGCTGGCTGAAAGTCCTCACAAGTTTGGGCCGGTTTGGGCTCCTTGCTGTGTTTTGTGTAAGTTCTGTTTTCTGGACATGAGGGCTGGAAACTGGCACCAGATTCTCACAATAAATTTATCTGGGACATACCTGCCTGTATTTATGCCAGAGTTGCTTCCTATAAATGAGCTCTTCTCTCAGTTGGTGCTTTTGGAAAGCTTGGCCCAGGTGTTGGCTCCTTGTTTTCAAACCACAGTCACTATTTTCCATGTTCTCTGTTGCTCTCTCTCCTGCACACGTTTGCAGGGCAGGGCAGGGCTCTCTGGGATGCTGTGCCATGTCATGGAGATTCCTTTGTGCTGGTATCCTTGGTGGCTTACAGGTCATGGCAACAAGCTCATATCCTGTCTCTCTTTCTTTTTCCTTGGATTAAAGATCTTTCCAGTTCATAGCAGTGTTTGTTGTGAAGTTTGAAGTGCCTCATTCCAGCCCTTCTATCTTGCTCTTCCATAGGAGTTTTCATGCTGTTCCAGTTCTCTGTATTGGCAACAACCTGGTTTGCTGTGCCAGAGTCACTGATGGAAAATGTYCAGGCAGGTTCAGAACTCCACTCTGAGGGGGGCTGTGAGCTGGGCAAGATCCTGAGTCCATCTTAGTCCACAGCCACTTGCTGCTTTCCCTGCTCCCTTTTCCAGCTCTTAGGAAGCAATCRGCCCCTGTGTATTTTCAGGTTAACAGATGAAATCCTGTGTAATGCCTTAAAAAGTGCTACCAGATGAGACCAGGAATCCATCTGGCCTGGTATCCTGCTCACTGGTAACCAGGAGCAGATGCTTGGGGAGGGGAGAACACAAACACTGCAGATCTAATCCAGGGAAATAGTGCTTTATTTTTCTCTGGCAGTTCATGACCTCCCTGAGCCAGGTGTCAAATTTAGGAACCTTCACACTTCTCTTCATGATATTCATGATTTTAGGAAAATACTTTTTCCATTCCTGGTAGTCTCTTGGCTGCACTGTTCTCATATGTTTAGACTTTCTGTGGCTCTTCTTATATCTCATGTCATTGCCAGCTCTGCTTCAGCCTCCTTGAGAGAGGTAAGGCAGGAGGAGTGGGGCACAGAACAGARGACATTGACAGAGGTGCTGGGTTATATTTATGGTACAGATACCTCTTTAGAGATATTTTAGGGGTATTTTATCCTATATTATAGTCTCTGTAACTAGAAGTGTTGTGCTTGTTCATTCTTAAAACGATGGAGCCATGGGTTTTGGTGGAATATTCTGCTGCAGTCCTTCTTCCTAGGGTTGGTTTGAGTTCAGTCTCTCATGTCTCCTGAAGTTGATTTTAGGGTGGTTGTTCCTGATGTGCTGCTCTGTGAATTGTATCACCCACTCATATCACGAGATTTTACTGCAATTCCTTGGAGTCATTGCTCTTATTTACTTCTCATCCTGAATTATTCAGAGTAGCAAATGTTGTCATCTTAGTAACACAGCTCAGTGTAAAGCAGAATCCTTTGGTGAGTCCCTTCTGCTGCAGAACGGACCAGTGATACATTCTTCCCCCTTCTTTACCTGTTATTTATGTACATAAAGGATTTTTCCTTTTATCCTGTAGTTTTTCTCTCCAGAGAGCTTTGATGGATTCTGCCATGTAGTGTTCTTGCTTTTTTCAATGGGGTRTATCAGCTGATTTGCCCTTGTTGATGTGCTCTGTCCACTGCAAAAGGAAGAAGGAGAAAAAACACAGCAGCCCCTGACTCCTGAGGCATGGCTTCATTTTGCACAGTATAATTTGCCCTGCAGCAGTTCAGGCTGGTCTTCAGGCCAGCTCTGCTTTGCCCAGCATGGCTGCCTGAATGGTTCTGTGAAAGCTGGGCCAAGAGACTTTGGGGTACCAGCTTTAACCAAGGGCGCTTCCCCATCTCCTCCTCTGGGACTTTGGGGTAAAGTGAGGCTGTTGCTGTCGCCTCATCATCTTTTGCCACCAAAAGCCTGATTTTTGAGGTCAAGCAGGGAGAGAGGAGATGGCCAAGCTCAACAGAGTGTGTATAAAACACAATTTTATTTTTTGGGAGATGATGTCCGATGATTCATTAACACAATAATAGATCATGTGGCATCTAACCTTTTTTTCCTTACTAAAAGCTTGTAAATTTAGATTTTTGTTTCCTTCTTGGACATTTAGCCTTGCTGTATGGATGGGCTGGCTTTGATTACTTGGTCAGACCACACTGTAGGGCTCACACCAATATTCCAACTGCTATCCAAGGTGAAGGCCGGAATTCAGATGAGATGTTAAGATGAAATTCTTCTCTGTGAGGGTGGGCAGGCCCTGGCACAGGTGGCAGAGAGCAGCTGTGTCTGCCCCATCCCTGGAAGTGTCCAAGGCCAGACTGGACAGGATTTGGGGCACCCTGGGATTGTGGAAAGTGTCCCTGCCCGTGGCAGGGGGTGGAACGRGATGAGCTTTAATGATGAGCTCTAATGTCCCTTCCCATCCAAACATTCCATGGTTCTATGAGTTGCTGCTTCTCTYATCCACTCCTGGGGAGGAATCACTTTTTGCTCTTTAAGAACTTGGTCCTGGTGTCACACACTGACCTGGCATTTGCTCTGGTGCCATGGGGGGGCGTGGGGCCTGGTTAAGGCTGTGTGTCCTGCTTGTGCAGCCCRCTGGTGACAGTGTGACAGCTGCTGCTCTGGTGTCTGAGGCTCTGCTTTTCTGGTTTAWACTTGTAATTCTGATTTACAGGGGATTTCCTGTTGACACAAGAAACTTGAGATGCTCAAATGGTGGTGTCAGCTTAAGTCCTCTAAATGTTTGCTTAGTCCTTGTGTTTTTTTAATGTCTAGTGGCTCCTCTACTCTCCAGTGTGTCTTGAATGAACTTGCTCTGTCCACTTGTAAACCAGGCATTTGAGTTTTTCCGTCATGCTTTTAGACTTACAGCATTTGTGAAGAAACACTCCTGACCCTTGTTTTTTGTCTGTCCATCTGACTTGCACKGTGTTGATTTTTTTCCCTAGCTGTGGATTTTCACATGGCTAATTCTTGTCCCATCTGTAGGAGTTCTYGAGGAGATGAGGCTCTTATGAATCACCTTCTTTCCCCCCAAAGATGCATCCTCCTCAAATACACTCTTCCCTGGATCTGCTGGCTTTCCTCTTCTGCAGTGTGAGAGGAAYCTTTGGTTTTGATTGCAGGGGCCACTATCATGGTGCTGTTTTGATCCATTCAGTCCTTGTTCTTTTACAGGCTTCCAGTTGTCCCAAAACCTTCTCAGATGCTGATGAACCCAAGCCCAAGTGTGGGCCRTTCTTTGAGGTGCTGTCACACAACTCTTGCTCACTGCCTTCCTATTCTCAGCCTGAATTTTGCCTCTGGACACTTCCCTCCTCTTTTGCTGGCTGTACCCTGGCAGACAAGAGCCTGGAGTGCAGGACAAGGGGGAATGGCTCCCCACTGCCAGAGGATGGGGTTATATGGGTTACTGGGGAGAAGYTCCTCCCTGTGAGGCTGSTGAGGCCCTGGCACAGGGTRCCCAGAGCAGCTGTGSCTGCCCCACCCATGGAAGTGTCCAGGGTCAGGTTGGATGGGACCTGGAGCAACCTGRGACAGTGGGAGGTGACCCTGCCCATGGCAGGGGATGGAATGGGATAGGCTTYAAGAKCCTTCCAACCCAACCCATTCTGGGATTCTATGAAGTGGTAAAATCTCTGAATTTTTGGACCTGCTTCATCTCTATGTTCCACATTAACACACCCCAGCCCCCGACCTTTGTTTTTCACTTGAGGGAGGAGATATTTGAATTTCTTGTTAAGTGGCCCATTTAATTTCTGGTTCATCAGACTCTCCCTACCTTTTAAAYAATCCCTTTTTTCCTAGAAATTGGCAAAAGCAACAATGAAACTCACTAGGGGKGAAGTTACCATTTTCTCCTGGCTTTTCATATGTTCTTCCTTCTTGTCAGATCCATTCGGAGCAGCCCATCTCCTGCAATGGATAGGTGTCTCTTACCTGTCTGAATCTTCTGGTTTGCTTTGCTCATCTTTGAGCAAATCTCTTCAGGAGAACAGCTTAATAGCCTRAAAAGCTGACAGTGATTCCACCCTCAAGATCAGCCTGACAATTTCTGTGTTGTGGAAGACAATTGAATAGCTTGGATTTGCTACTCTGAGCATTTAATGCAGGAATTGGGGATATTCACCAGGGAGATGGGAAAATTGTTTTCCTGTCTGCCTCWGCTCTCCTGCTCCTTTTTTTYYCCCCCYTTCTTCTTACAGTTATGACATTCCTTTAGGCTGGGAATATTGTGGCTGTTTACAAAGATGTGAAGGTTTTTCTGCAGTTCCAAATCTTTTTTCTGAGGTCATCCTGTCTCTGTAGCTCTCTTAGATGAGTTGGCCACGTTGTGTGGGGTGCATTAGAGGAGCCCACATCATTTATTAAATATCCTGAGTAGCTGCTGTCCTATATACATGTTTTAATGTCTAGTGATAAAGCCTGGGGAGTTCATGCAGTTTGTGCTGAGGTTAAAAACCCTCTGAAATACCTGCTTCCTATAGAGCTGCTCCTTTTTCCCAGAAAAAGGAATACACAAGGAATCGCTGTGCATCAGTGCCAAAGGTAGTTACATCAAGTTGTAGGAGAAACCTGTTTGAACTCTGTGAAACCAACCTGCCTGACGTGTTTCCTGGAGCTATTTATTTTATGTTAGAAGAGATGATCTCGTCCATCTTAGTGATTTGCTGCAGAGCTCAGTTCATGATTTAACCCCTGCCATGCCCTGGGCTGATCCCCCAGTGTGGGCAGCAGGACGGGGGTGGGGGGGATTCTGTCCCTGTGCCCTGCTCAGGTGAGACCCCACCTGCAGAGCTGCCCCAGCATCAGAAGGACATGGAGCTGCTGGAGCCAGTGCAGAGGAGTCCAGGGCTCCAAGGGCTCTGGAGCCAGGCTGGGAGAGCTGGGAGTGCTCATCTGGACAAGAGAGGGCTCCAGGGAGACCTCAGAGCCTACAGAAGCTCCAAGAGAACTGAAGAGGGAGTTTGGACAAGGGCCTGGAGTGCCAGGACAAGGCAGAATGGTTTCCCACTGCCAGAGGRCAGGGTTAGCTTTGATATTGGGAAGAAATTCTTCTCTGTGAGGGTGGTGAGGCCCTGGCACAGGTAATACCTTGTTTGTAGAAATAAGCCAAGCTCAGTGTTCCTTTGTTTTGCACATTCATGTCTGAGTTACAAGTCAGAGGATAGATTCAGCTGTCATCCTTCACATTAATGGAGGGCTCACAACAGGGCAAATTAACACAGGAAATCTGTCTGCATCAGGCTTGTGCTCAGAGAGGAGGGGTACATAGATTGACTCATTGACTTGTTCAGGTTGGCATCACCTTTAAGATCATTGAGCCCAGCYATTAATGTTACTTCTCCTGTCTAAAATTCTTTAGGTGGGTTTTGGAAGAGTAGCACTTTGGAAGAGTAGCAGTTTGAAGTCTCTCAGACTTGCTGGATCTCCAAGCTTTCATTCCTCATCACTCAAAATTCCTTCCAGATCTGACTGCTGTTTGTTTGGGTCCATTACAACAAATGAGAGGCAGTTCTCTAAAATACAGCTTTAATATCATGCATGGAAGGGGGCAGTTCTGGCAAGTGTCAGGGAGGAGTTTGACTCTTCCCAAGGTTGGAACAAGCTCCTTCATTGTGCAGCAATGAATCCCATCCTGCCCCATCTTGGCCGTCCTTGGTTACCTTGTAACTGTCTCCCTTTGTAATGCACAAGGCCGGTTTAGTTTCTGCAGTTTATTTTTATTTCCTAGATCTTAAAAGAACAAGTTTCAATGAGCAAATGAAACTTAAGAACCTTTAACAACTTATTTTAATGAAGCAGAGGCCACAGGCTTTGTAGTTGTCTCTTTTCAAGTCCGGGTTAGACTTCAAAGGTCTCGCCTTCAGGAGTTTCATGCAGACTCATCCTTGGTGTCGCTTTTTGGCAGGTCACAGCACTCTGGTTTGTGCTGGGGGAAGGGACTGGGGCAGCACGTGCTTTAGATGGAAATAAACACTTCCAAAATACCTGCTGTGTGTCATTCCTCCAGGTGGTGAGGTTCTTGAAAGAGTCCAAGGCCGTGCTGGGTGCGGCTTGGAGCAGCCTAGTCTAGTGGAAGGTGTCCCTGCCCATGGCAGGAGGTGGAACAAGGTGGTCTTTAATGTCCATTCCAACCCAAATCAGTCTGGGATTTTATGATTCTTCCCCACCCTGAATAATTTTCACTCCCTGGTTGCTCTCTCATTTTTCTAGCCACAGCCTACCTCAGCTGGCTTGCCTTCAGTGCTGGGTTGGATGCTTTGGAGGTTCTTTTTCAGGTTCTCCAAATGATCATCCTGCAGCTGACATCAGGCCTGTAGCCACTTTGGCATCTGATCCTGCTTCCCAGCTGTCCTCTCTTTGGAAAGGTTTTGACCAGTTTCCCATTCTGGAGCAGCTCTGTGCAGTGTTGGCAGCGCTGAGGCTTCAGTTTCATTTGTGATAGATGCAATGCCAGTGAGGTAAATCATCCCTGGGCTGTGCTCTGCATCTCTGGGGGGATATCTCTGCTCAGATCCCTGGCATTCTGTGATTAAAATCCTAGACTGGTATTAGGCTCCAACACAATTCACAGCTCTCTGGTTTAGTGTGGATTTGCTGGGCACGGTGCTGGTACTTGGTGGTTTTTATCCCTTCTAAGTGTTAGGAATTACTGGGCATGCCAGAATGCCTTTGCCTGTCATGATCCATGACTGGGAGCAGATGTTTTGGAGCCACTTGTTCTGTTCTTCAATGTGCTTTGACTTTGTGGAGACAGTGTGATTGAAGATGGGGGTTTGGGGGGAGCTTGGCTGCTGTGGTGACAGCTACAGGTTTTGGATGGGGGCCTGGGGGTGATGGCATCCTCCTGGCTGGGGCCTCTGCAAGGACAGGTTTGGTGAGAGCAGTGATGTGCAGGGTGGATGTTCAGGTAGCCTTCTGTGTCACCWTCTGTTTGCAGAGGCATTAGGGGATGGAGCATGACTTCCAGATGCCTTTTGGACCACATACACTCAACATGTAATGTGAGAAACCTTGTGCCTGGTTGGACTTGGTGTACTTATTTTAGTAATCCTGGCTTTGCATGCTTGAGCTAATGCTCCTGTTTGAGTTTCTGGCATGAAAATAGGTTCTTGAGCATCTTTGAAGACCTGTAGGGCTGAGGCAGATAGTTCAGAAATTCCTCAGTGGTGTCTTGAAACCAGATTCT
The DNA here is from genome assembly GCA_014549065.1 of Cardinalis cardinalis. Lineage (NCBI taxonomy): Eukaryota > Metazoa > Chordata > Aves > Passeriformes > Cardinalidae > Cardinalis > Cardinalis cardinalis. The sequence continues at coordinate 2,061,939 of JACDOX010000095.1, forward strand.
TTAGATTGTTTTTTCCTACAGATAGATTCTTGCAGTGATGCTGGACATCAAACCTCAGCTGGCTGCTGTGGTCCCTCCGTGGGCTCGTGGCTGATACTGACCCTAAGACCTAACACAGTTGAGGAAACTGAATCACCCCTGCCTGTTTGGCTTGGAAAATTATTAAATGTTTGACAAAACTGTTGGCTGATACACTTTTTGGTAAACTGGGGCTTGTCTTCACAAACTGTTCAATCAGCCTTTGCTAACATTTACAGAAGCTTGGAATAATCCCTGAGTTCTTGTCTATCTGCTTTGTGTAGCTGTTAGAAGTGTAGTGTGAGGTGAGGTAGAGGAGGAAATGTGCTTGCTAAGGAGGTGTTCTGAAATATATTTGTGCTGAAAYCCCATCTGTTAAATCTTCTTGAGCTCCTCCTGCTCACTCTGAATGTAGTAGTTTCAAGCAAACCAGCCCTAACAGGATGGCAGTGTCCCATTGCTGAGTTTGTGGGGTACTCAGAGACAGCTCCTCTTTGATGGATTGGGATCAGGCTCCCCATTTATAGCTTCAAGATCATTTGCAATTAAATGGAGYCAAGTCTTCCATGGGATTTACCCTCGGAACAGTGCTCCACACCAGTATCCGAGCTTCCCATAACTAACAGACTTGCCTCAGGCACAGGTGGCTAAATTTAGTCTTCCAGTGAGCTTGGTATGACCTTGTGCTGCAAGGACTTTCTACTTGTATCTCTCTCAACACATAAACACTGTTTTTGTGTGGTGGACAGAGCTTTGAGGCTCGAGGATGCCAAACAGCTTTTTGTGTTTGCCGTTGGCCAACGCTCCCAGTGTGGCTGTTGGCAGGAATTCACTTGGGATCTGAATGCAGTGCTAAAGGTTCACGAGTGATCTACTGGTACAAAGCCATCCTCACCAGTGGGTATTAAGGCTTCAAAGGAGGCAGACATGATGTGGTGTGTAGAGCAGATTACTTGGTAACAGACATTTCTGACAGCTACGCTGAAGATTAGGGCTTGAAAGCGGAAGTTGAACCAAAGCAGCTGCATACAGATGCAATTTCCAAATTGTGGGAAATGTAAAGTTTGCCTTCAAGGTAACATGAAGCTTATCTGTGCAAAATAGCTCTTTACTTCAGCTTCTGGGAGAAGTTTGTAGTGTGTGTGAGATGGTGCACAGAGGTGGCCGGTTCTGGCACGTGCTCCCTTGCGTGGGTTTGCCTCCTCGTGTGAAGTGAGACTTATGCTCTGTGTTCAACTTCAGCAACTTCTCCTTGAAGCTGTTTCTGATTAAATATGTAGTTCAACCTACRAGCATAATGAAGAAGATGCCTTCAATGTGTACTCAGAGTACTTCTGGAGCTCTTCTGCCATGCTCCAAAAATGCCAGGCTCCCCTGAAGTTGGCAGCACGCTGCCAGCTGAATGGGAAAAGTTGCTGGGAACTGGAATAGGAGTTTTGGGTGTCTGCCATGCTGTTCAGGAGCACAGTGAGTGGTGTGGGGTTTTTTGCCTTCTGAAAGAAACTCTTTTGCAGGTGAGTGGGCAAAAACCTTTTGGTTGGCATGGGCATGGCTTGGAGCCATTGGGGTTCAGCTCTCTGGTGTTGACTCAGTTGTTGGTGGTGTACTGGTTTCTTGCTTGCTACAGATAGCACACATTGTTTTATTTTTTGGAAGGCTGAAATATTAATCTGATTAAGGATTAGGGTCGCTGAGTAATACACTGAGTAAATTGCAGTGGGTGAGTGTGTGACTRCTCCTATTGTGTTGTACATTTCTGGTCACTGCATCTTTACCAGGGTTGGAAAACATGTAGAGAGAGAAAGTGGAGTTGAAGGTGAATGAGAAGCTGCCTGTCCTGGGCAGTCTGAAATGCCTGAGACTCTTGGGATTGGGAGGATTTCATTAAAAAGCAGGCAGCAAACTTCTGAATGTTGCTCTGGAGCTGTGTAGAAGCTGTTGGTTTAGGAAGTTGGACAAACCCAGGASCAGCATGTCCATAAAATGAATGCTGGTAGGGCTGGGCAGCCCAGATGTGTCCATGCCAACATCTGTAATCCAGCAGTGGCAGATCCKGGAGCAGACTGCAGAAGTTTGCTGCTCCCTGGATCATCCTCAATTGCCAATTGACACTAATGTTCTCCTCCTATTAATTCCACCTTTATGAACCTCCTGCCTTTTCAGAATCCTGGGGCAGCATGAGGAGGTGGTGTTTCTGAAGAGCTCTGGAGGATGCCTTAGGGATTCTTAGAGGAGGGGAAATCTCCAGCTGTTTCCAGGATACTGTCCATGCCTACAGGCCTCCCATGCTGTGCTGTTCAAAGAAGATTTGCTGTACAATGTACTGAGGCTTATGAGTAAAAGCATTCCAGGGAGAATAGAYAGAAATGGAAAGGAGGGAAATAAAATTAGAAATTAGGGATGAAGAAAGGAATTGAACATAAAGTTCTTGGTCCCTTTAAAAGGGAAAAATTACTGAAATTCCATCTTTCTATGCAGAAAGTGGGAGGAGGTGATCATAATGCCTCTCTTCAGCTTTCCCAGAGTGGGATCCAGCAGGCAGCTGGGCTGGCAATGAGCTGATAGCCCAGAATGGGGCAGGGACAGCCAAGAGTGAAGCAGCACAAGTTAATGTCCTGCTCTGTGTCATGCTAATTACATGCACTGTGTATATGTGTGTGTGTGTGTGTCTATATAGGGGTGATCCCAGTATGTCCCTGGGGCTGTTTCTCTTGTGTTCATGTCAYGGCTGACCAACTGTGGGTTGCTTTTTTAACTTCCTAATCTGTGCCTGCTAAAAATCTAGTTTTAATCAGACATTGGCCTATTCAACTAGTAATTTTAAGCATGGATGAGGAGCCATTAATGTAGTTTCATACTTAAACATGACACTTGGTGTTTCAATACTTTGCCTGAGATTGAAACATCCTATTGTGGAATGTTCCCAGCTTGAAGTCTTTTTTGTTGCCTCCACAGAGGTACCTGCTGTGCCCAAAAGGGCAGATTTTGTCCTGCCTTTCCCATATACTGCTTGTCAAACCTGTTCCTGAACTGCTCTGAGTTTCTAACCTGGCACAGAGCTCTCCAGGTATTGTTGGGTTGGCTTTCTCCTGTTGCTGTAATGAGTTAGACTTGCTCAGCAGTGGGTGTGATAAGGGGAGAACCCACTGGGGCTTCCTGCAGCTCCTTGGTTACTCCATGGAGCAGAGAGCACCTGTGGGTTTTCCTTCAGAGGTGCTGTTTCATCCTGGGGTCAGTTCTAGGCTGCAGGCATCTCCCCAACTTTTGGGGCACATCTGGATTGTTGTGGGCTTCACACATGGAGGAGGAGAACCAGAAGCAGCAAAAAACCYGAGGTCTCCTAAAAGCTTGAGGAGCAGCAGCAGAGACCCTGAGGAATGGAGACTACTGAGGTTAATTTAGTTTTGCTCCCTCTCTTAGAGAGCCACGGTGTCCCCTGAGCGTGTGAGGAACTCTCTGGATCTCTCCRGTAAGGAAACAGGATCTTAAATATCTGCATTTGGATTACTGGCTTGTGCTTGGGTCTGGAGAGGGCTGTGAGCTGAGCTGGCTGTTTGAAAGGGCTCTAAATCAAAAGTCTGTTAATGATTGAGTAATCCCTTGTAGTAAGGRGGGAATGTGGAGCAAATCATCATTGCTGTGCAGGTTGGGAGCAGCRAGTGCTCCAGCAGCTCTGTTATCCTTTCTTCAAAAGGATGTGAAGAACTGAAGCAGCTCTTCTTCAGATGTGAATCAAAGGGATCTTGCAAGAAAATTCCTTAGACTAGAGGCGAGTATAGGCGAGTATTTATATTTTTTTTTATTATTTTTATTTTTTGAAARTATTACTGCATGATGGTCTGGGTTGAGATTGAGACCTGGAGTGTGAACTTGGCCATGGCTGACAGCAAATGCCATTTAGTGTGACTTTAAATTTAGAAGGGGTCTGTCCCTCTTCCCAGAGGCACTGGGAGTGGTGACATTTCTTGTGCAGATGGTAGAAGGATATTAACTGTGTGATTCATGTAACCCATCAAGGGATCCTTGGAAAAGAAGAAAATAATAATAATAATACAAAATATGAGCAAAGTGCAGTGTGATAATGGTAATAGAGAGTGTGTGAGCTGCATGCTGTGTGCTTCAGAGGGGGTGTGAGGTGAGTGAGTGCTGTGTAGAGGCACTTGGGGCAGATCGTGATCAGAGTCTTCCTCAAAGCCTTTCTCCATAAGATAGTGAGAGTTCAAAATGCCACTTTTGAGTATTTTTCATAACTCAGTGTTTAGTCAAGGTGGATGCTCTGTTTTGACCCTTCTCTGTGAACTCAGGGCACCCAGACCCTTACTGGGTGCTGTCGTGGGGTACCCTCTGTTCTTGCTGCAGGGGAAGCCTAAAGGGAAAAACTCCATTTCTTTGCCATAAAAAAGAGTAAAAAGCAGATGTTTCATATTAAGATATGTGCTTGTGTTTCCCTGAGCCACACTCTCTCCTTCTTCCAGACCACTGTTCCTTGCACAGTATCTGCAGCTGCTGCAGGGGGAAAGGTTAAATCATCTCAAAGTGAAAAGTAAAATACTCCTTGGGTGGGCTTTCCCTGTTTGATTTTCAGGCTCTGGGAGCTGTACCAGGCAGGTCAGGCTTGGGAGCAGAGGCTCACATTGAAAGGATAAATTAAGAGTTCTCTTCATAAGAGTCCTCAGCTGAGCTGTCACATCTCTGTGCTCCCAGGCTGAGGTGTCACCAAACCACATCCCATGGAGTGATTGCTGCTGGAAGCACACAGTGCAGCTCCATGCTGGGAGCACCTCAGCTACAGTCAGGGAAAACATAGCATGAAATTTAATTTAGAACAAGCAGGCCTCTGTTCCTGATGAGTTAAAAGATTTTAAAGAATCTCATTGCATGATATTCCTGTGTTGCAAGTAGACTCGACCTGAAGTTGCCTTCATGTTTTCTCTGAATTTTTTATTCTTGTATTATTTGAGGCACTGTTCTGTTCCCTTTGATCACAAAGATGGTTAGCATCAGTTTGGAAGCCTTCAATATTTTGCTGTTAATGAAGGGTAGGCCCCTGTTATGTGTTAGGGACAGGCAGCTTACTGGGAATATCAAACCTTCATGTGCTGGGATGGCATTAGGTAACTCCAAAAATATTGGCTGTTTTCCTTTTGTAAATACAGAATTGAGACCTGTTTGCAGCATTTCCTTGCTGTGTTGGAGATATGCAGGCTGCTCATGAGTTAAGGGAATTGGGAGAGAGATGTCAAATGGGTTTTGTAAGCCACAGGTTTGTATAATTTTGTTTTTTTACCTTGGTGTGAGCTGATTAAGGCTGCTCTGAGCTGTGCCCAAGTACAGTGTGGGATAAAGGCTGACTCTCTTTCTCTTCAAGAATGAATGTAGATATCAGCTTTGGGGTGTATTCAGGGAGAAATTTGCAAATTACTGAGTCCAGGCAGGAGCTTTGCTTCAAGTGCAGTCATGAAGGCATTCATCTTTCTGTCCAGCTCTTCCTCAGGCATGGAATGTGTTTGGTTTTGACAAAAAGGCAGCAAAATCTACTCAACAGTGTATGACTTTTCCCCTTTTGACCCTGCTACATTTCATGTTCTGAGGGCAGACAGCCTTAATGTGTCATTGAGGTCCTTTCTGCTTCACTGCTGCTCTGCTGGTTTTGATATCTGCTGATAATCAGCAGATGATGTCACTGATTTATTCACAGCAAAATGCTGCTTATTGAGTGTGTGCAGTCAAAGTTCATGTCTCTTTCCCTTCTGCCAAGAAGTGATTGTGTTTAGACCTGTCTGACACTCAAGGGTCAGCAGGGGAGTGAGTCAGGTCACAGAACCATCTGTGGCAGGACAGTCCCTCCTGCTGCCAGGAGGTCCAGAGAGGGTTAAATGGAGCTGACAGGAGGTGAGCTCAGATGTTGTTCAGGTAGCCAGGGACTGCTATGGCTACAAAAACTTTGTGTACAGAGTCTGGAGAAGAACTGGACACACTCACCAAGAGGCTGCACTGAGCGTTCTCCATAGAACTGCAGRAKGGMCTGGGTTGGAAGGGACACAGGGACCAGCAAAGTCCATCASCTTGCACAGGACAACCCCRACAATCACACCCAGAACACTCAGGTACCCARACTGACTTGGGGAGGCCCAGAAACACAAACACTGGAAGTGAGAAAAATGCATAGTATTCTTACTGTCTTCCTTCCCTTCCCAAACGTGTGCATGGGTGCTCTTCCACACTGGAGCTCAAGCCAGCTGTGCCCTGTTCTTTGGTTCACCTCTTTGCCTCTTGGAGGATGTGACATGAGGTCTGAATGGGATCATCAGTCCAGCTCCTGGTGCTGCACAGACACCCCAGCAATCCCACCCTGTCAGTTGCACTGATTCCCACCCACTTTTTGGGAGTGCTGTCCAAAAGGTCCCTGAGCTGTGGCAGTCCTGGGGCCGTGACCATTCCCTGAGGAGCCTGATCAGTGCCTAACCACCCCCTGGAGGAAGAACCTTTTCCTAATATCCAACCTAACCCTCCCCTGACACAGCTTCATCTATTTAAAGGTTCATGCTGAAGCTGTCTGGCAGAGCTAAGGTGTCCTGAAGAGGCTTTGCCACACACCAGAAGTGGTCTGCAGACACCTTGTATTTTTCCACTGTAGTGTGGAATGCTTTGATTGAGAGTCTGCCCTTGTGAACCCCCACTGATCCAGGACTGATGGGTTGCTTTTCAGATAAGTCACTTATTTCTGGAGAATTACACATCCTGGGCACTGCTAAGCCAGGTTCTCATGGTCTGAGCTCAGTGCAAGGGCTGCTGCATCATGTTGGCTTTGGAGGTTGTGTGCCATCATCTGACACTGGTGGGAACAGTTGTACCTTTTCTGCTGTGCTCGATGGTGTGAGCACTTTGGAGTAGGGCAGTGTCCATTAGGTTGGAATTTGAATATTGTTCTTGTGCTTTAATTTGGGAAGAGTACAAACACCTGGAGCCTAAAGATGAGAAGCTTTTTCAAAGTGCTAACCCTGAGTTTTGTGCTGCTAACTGGTAATAAAATAATAATGAACTGAAATATGAAAGATCCAAAAACTGTCTGTGTWCCAGCTTCCATGGAGAAGTGGATTTGTAGCCGTGTCCTCCTTGGGGAGCCAAGAAGTGGCTGTGCTGTGCCCCCACCTTGGAAGCACTCTGCCMCACAAGTCACTCCTCCTGGTTCAGGCTGCCGAGTATTTCCCTGGCCCCTGGAGGAGATGAAAGACCTGGTTGTGTACTCTAGGTAGCAAATGCTGGCTTTTCACACCATGCCCTCAAGGATGTTAGTTTTTACTCTGGAGCTGAAACAAACTTCTCATCTGCTCCTTGCTTTAAAAGGTAAGGTGGAAAATAACCAGCAAGGCTTAAAGCTTCTGGKGGAGCCCTGTTCTCTCACACTGACAGCTCAAAGAGTTTTTGGGGGGTCTCTGTGGATTCTCCAGCCRTGTGTGGTGGTGTTTCTGTGATTCTGTGATATTCAGATAATGGTTTAGGTTGAATGGGCCCTCAAAGCTCATCTCATTCTGACCCCTACCATGGGCAGGGACACCTTCCACTAGACCAGAGCCCTGTCCAACCTGGCCTTGAATCCTTCCAGGGATGGAGAGTCCACAGTCTCTCTGTTCCAGTGCCTCACCTGGGAGAAGTAAAGAACTTCTTCCTCAGGTGGYCTTTGAGGGCTGACCAGCATGCTGCTTTTGGCCATGTGCTGGGAAGAGACCACTCTGTTGTGCTTCTCTTGACTGATACAGGGAGTCTTCTCCTGAACACGGGTGTGTGGSACCCATGCCCAGCTCCACAGCCCTGACTGCTTCATGTCCTCCTGCCTTGGGCACTCTGGAAAATAAGCAACTTATTGCTGAAGTGCCTGGTGCAAAGCAAAACATCCTCATGGAAGGATCCTGCACGACTCCTGCAGGGTTGTAAAACATCAGGGCCTGTTMAGCTCCAGGTGTGTGTCTCTGGGCCTGAGGCCTCTCTGGAGCTGTCYATGCTAGGATATGCCACAGGAAATGGGCTTGGTGTCTGAATATGCTAATTAAGTACAAAAAGGGTTAATTACTTGTCAAGAGCTAGAAAAGGTCCCACTTGCCAGTCATAGTTTCAGGTTTCCTCTTTTGTTGTTATTCTTAATTCTGCCTTATTCTTCCCTTCACCCAGGGATGTGGTCCCTGGATTCTCTACAATGTCAGACTTTGGACATCAAGGCTGGATGGAAAGGGAGAGGCTGGAGCTTGTTACCATGATAAACTGGTGTTCCAACAGGGCTGTCCAGATATTCTCACTTGCTGACCATTGCTTTCTGCTGCTGCCAGAGCTGCCTTTCTGCTCCATGCCATGCTTGCAGCTAAATGGGGTTGCTGGCCATGTGTAACATGGGCAGGATTTCTGGGTGTGTGGCCAGGGAGAGGATGGAGACCAAGCTCTGCATTTTGAACCTGGGGTTCTCTCAAGATGCTGGAGTCACATCTGTGTGAACATGGGAGTCATGTTTGCTGTGCTTCAGGTCAAAAGGTCTGTTAAAAAAGGTCGTGAATGAGGTGGGGATGGGTTTTGCCACTTGGCCTTGCCAGTAGGAAGTGGCAGAGTCTGACTGGCACGGGGATTTTCCCACGTCACRCTTTGATCCTCTGTAACGTGCTGGTCGTCTTGTTCTTTGAGCAGAACATGAATAATGCCTAACCCCTGGTTCAAACCTGAACCTTAGGATGGCATGAGATGGTTTATTTACCTTTATTCCTAAAGTGAATCATTGTACCATGGAGTGTGTTATAAATAGAGTCTTCTGTTTCGCTTCCTTGTTTGGAGTCACCACCAAACATTGGGATTGGTGTAAGGAAACTGAGGAAGTTTCTGGCCAGTGAACCCATCTGGAATTCTTATGCACAGCTTTTGGTTTTCTGAGTTTAAAYAGGGCATGTTCCAAGTGGCAAGAGAGCAGAGCTGAAAGGGTGTTCAGCATTTAAGTATGTGGACTGTCATGTTAATGGGATGCTCCAGTTTTTTGCCCAGGAGTAGATGACAAGTGACTAAATAAAGCTGCAGTCTCTGTTTTYCTGTGAATAGGTGCTTGTGTTTYCCCTTTCTGTGAGGTCTTGGTTGGTTTGGTTCAAGTTTGGCTGCTTCTTCCTTGCTGCAGCCTCTGACCTGGTCAAATAAATTGGAATTACTTCAGTATCAAGTAGGACAATAGATGGCCTTAAATGCTTCACAGTAAATTTTATATTGAAGGTTCCATTCAGCTCYCTAATACCTTTTCATTTGTGAGGAGTGAGTGTCACTGCTTGTACACTGGAGTAGTGGTATGAGTTCCTCACAACAGTGGTTGGCTTCATTCTGAAGCTGGTGCTGGATAATTGCAGAGGAGGATTAATTAATGACAACTGTTGGGAGCTCGTGAGGACTTTCAAAGTCTGCTACAACCCCGCTGAGCAATGCTCCAGGCTTCTGGAGGACAGAAGCCATGAACAACATCAGAAGGGCACGGGTGTGACTTGGGCTGCACTGACCACAAGCTCCTGAAAGGACAGGGCAGAGGTGGACACCAAATTCCCACGTGCTTCAGTCAAAGTGGTGTCACTCAGCAGCACAGCCACAGTGGCTTCAGTCTGTCTTGCATTTCATGTTGGAGAAAGCAAAAGCACCCTCTGTTTTAAGATACTGATATGGACCTTTACTGTTACCTTGCCACAACAGTTGGAAAAATAAGGATAGAGTGCTAACCTAGCTTGGAATACTCATTGGAGAGCTGGTTGCTTGTAGCCTGTGTAAGGGAATCTCCTGTGGTGTTTCAGAAGGATCTTCTTTAGATGACAGTCAGAACTTAGGGTTACTTTTTAAGATTTTCATTTTTCTTAGAACTCTCCATGTGTTTTCTTCCAAAGAGCATTGCATGCCCAAGTTCTGAGTGCAGAACAGAACAGGCTGTCTCTSGTTGCTCTGGGCAGAGTTACCCAGAAATAGTTTCATTTCAGTTTGACTTCCACATGTGTCTTACAGTGCACTCCCCCTCAGAAATTACTGTTTGGACCCTGTGCTCTGGAGAGTGTTATTTAAGGAAGAAAGTCAGAAACAAACAGACAAAAAACCCTTGTGCTTCCTTCTGACCAAAGTGCCTGGAGCAGGGCAGGAGATGGAGCCAGCCCAGGCACTCTGCGTCAGGGGAGTTCAGGTTTGGGAACCTGTTTGCCAAGGTGGGGAAACACAGTTCACCAAAAACCAAACCTCCAATTACTGAAGAGACAGAAAGATGTATTTTCAAAGAACACACTGAAGTTCACGTTATTTATTGCATGGAAAGCTATGAGTTTGCCCTGACATAGGGTAAAGAGAATTATTTTCCTATGAGCAGTGGGGTTTGGCTCTCCTTCACCCCATRCTTGAATGCTGCCATATCCAGCTGAAACCAAACAATGCCTTTTTTGTTTTTAAGCAGAATACAATAAGATTGGAAGTCACTGGTGTCAGCTGTTGCATGGAGACTTCCTAAAGTGTGTTTTCTTCCTTCCCAGGTTTGGTACAGATATGAGTGCCTGGCTGCTGAGCTGCTCCCGTGCCCCAGCACTCCCTGCCCTGTGATTTTGGATAACAAGCCTAAGAAGTGAATTACACATCAGCTGGTGAGTGTCACATGCCTTTGATGTTCTGGGGTGTCTTAGCTTGGAGCTCAAGTAGTCATTCCTAAAAAMCCCAAACTCACCTGTATTTGATAGGAGGCACCTCCCTTGTGGAAGCAGGGAGGACTGAGGCTGTTCAGCCTGGAGAAGGGAAGGTTGCATGGACACCTCAGAGAACCTTCCAGGATCTGAAGGGGCTACAGGGAAGCTGTAGAAGGACTGTTCATCCAGAACAAGACAAGGGAGAATGACTTCAAACTAAAATAGGGGAAATTTTGGTTAAATACAAGAAAGAAATTGTTCCCTGTGAGGTTGGCACAGGGTGCCCAGAGCAGCTGTGGCTGCCCCATCCCTGAAAGTGTCCAAGGCCAGGACAGGGCTTGGAGGAAGCTGGGCTAGTGGAAGGTGTCCCTGCTCATGGCAGGGGGTGGAACAAGCTGATTTTTAAGGTTCCATCCTACCCAAACCAATCTGGKATTCTTTGATTCTCTATAAGGCAAGACACTAAAAATCCAGTGTCTTATCTGGATTTTCAATAAAATACCTACCAAGCCTATGAAAGGATGCTTAGAGACCCAAATGCAAATTGTTCAATTCTTATTCCTCATATCCATTTGGGTTTTTTTTTCCTCTCAGTTTTGTCAGCATTTTTCATCTGAAGTAACTTATCTGGGAACTTACATCCCTGATTTCCTTTCCCTGGCATTATTTTTAGAAAGACACGTGTAGAGCTGAGAAGCAGGTAGCTGCAGTGTTGCTTGTCAGTGACTAACAAGGAAATTGGGCAGGATTAAAGGCAGGGAGAGTCCAGAGTTTCTTGTGGTGAACTCAGACCAGAGTTGTTGTGTTGTGTTTACAAGTTTGTTTGTGTGACAAATAAAATAAGGGCCAGGTTATCTAATCTGTTACAGCTCACCTATGGAATGAGCAGATAACTCAAAACTGAAGTTGTTGGGAAAATTTTCCTCTCTAGAAATCAAAGGGAATAGTATTTGTAGGTGGGAGTGTTGGACTGATTCCACTGGAGGTAGATCCCTTGATTCCATGAAAATAAACCAGTGAGTGTTCTGGTTTGGTGAGGGTGGTGACCTTCAGGGAGTGCAAGTCCCTGCTTGGCACAAAGGGTTTTTGGGGTGTACATAAAGGCTGAAACTGGCACCAGAGTTCCCTTTCTGGACTTCTGAAAAAGCATTTATGTAGTGATAAACAATTTTTTTCTGTGCAGACTAAATGATCCTGATTAAGTCATTGGATGTTTTGTTTAGGGCCATAATTGTGCAGCATCCTTTGGGAATTAGTTTCTATTTTTCAAAGCGATTCAACAAAACAAATTCTTTTAAAATTGTAATTTCCATTTAGAATTTTCTGTGTAGAAAGTTTCATGAGCTCTTGCCTTTTGGTGATTTCAGCTGGGGGCAGGGGGGGCATGGTGGATGGGCCACAGTTTCATCCTCTCAGCAGCTTCCAGCCTGGAGGAGAAATCTGGTTCCAATTTTGYTTGATACTGTATCTCAAATTTTTTTGCAGCTTCATTCCCTAAAACCAATTTGTCTATTTTTGGTGACAGTAGTAGGAGTGTCATTAATTGTTGAAAAGTGTTTAGTTTGAGCAGTTCAGGCTGGTGCAGTGCTTTAATAYCTTCTGTGAGCCCAGCAGAGGCTGTGTCATCTGCCTGGGCCTTCTTTCACATTTATTTTCTTCTCAAAGAGAAGCCCCTGCAGTCTAAAGCTTTGCTGTTGTGATTCTGTGGAGGGTTTCTTTTGGAGCTAAAGTCACTGGCTTGTTTTTCTGTATCCTGCCTGTAAGATGTTTGGGATCTTGGGAAGTTTTTTTACCTCACATACACCTATTTCCCAAGGTTTGTGTTCCTAGCATGCTTTTTCACTTGGGTGAAGCTTGTTTCCTGTTCCTGCCTCCTTTAATCTATCTGAGTATTTTAATTTAATATTTAAAGACACATGTGAGTGAGGAGCTGCTCTTGGCACTGCCTTAGTGACCTCAGTGTGCTCAGTCAGCCACATCCAGCTTGAGGAATTTGGCCTTGGGTGCAAATTTTTTTTCCTGGATGGCACAAATGAACAAGAGCAACAGCAGCTGCAGCCTCAAGGTGATGCCCAAAAGCAGAGATACAGCTGTGAGGGCCATAGGTGACTCCTCTGTACCCTGCTTGCATCCTGAGAGCAGCCCTGGGAATGTGGGGAAGCCTAAATTTCTTTTTGTGCATGGAGCTTTCTAGATGTATTAGTCATCCATCAGGCTTCTGGATTATTTAAGTGCTTGAGCACTCCTCAAAAAACAGCAATATCTATTTGTAGAAAGGTACATCATGTGAAGTGCAATTCCAGTGTGTTAGAGCTGCCTGCTGGAGGTGTTCTTGSGAATTTTGCCCTTCCAGTTGTGGGACTTCAGGAGCTGGAGAGCCCCCATCAAAGCTCTGGGATCTTAAAGGCTTCTGGTTGGTCTTGTGGATGTGTATGGTGGTACATTAGGGCTCCTCTCAGCTTCTCCCACGAAATCACTCCTCCTGTTCAGCCCAGTGCAGCCTCAGCTGGTCTGTGTTGTCTCCAGACACTGAGAGCCCTGAGGAGAAGGTGATCTGGAGCATTAAGGGGAAATATTCTTCCATTAGGCACAGGAGAACTGACTCAAACAGTGAAAGACCAAAACCCTCTTGTCTAACTCTTGRACTTGTTCTGTCTTGAACTGAGTCTGAAAGTGCCTGAAGCTGAAATGCTCCATTTTTAAGCTGTAATTCATCTGTCTGTGCTGTTGGCAGAAAATCTTTGGGACAGTTGCTAGCTAGAAAGTTAATTCCAATACAGCACAATTATATCCTCATAAGCTTAGAGAAAACTCAAATCTTCATGGGTTTTGTAACGTGTGTGAGTTGACTTCATTGTTTTCTAACCCAGAAATGAAACATGAGATTTCATGTAAGCTTTTGAGATTCACAGACTGGCAAAACACTTGTCCTTGCTTATGCAGTCTGGCTTTTATGTAACTCATTATTTTTGCTCAAATGTTGCAGATAGTCGGTTTCCTCTAGCAACAGCCACCAGATGTTTCACTGAACAAGACTTAATTCTTTAAAATTGACCTGTGAGAAATGTGTGAAGGCGAACAGGGAGGCGGAACAATTGTATGCCAGTGTGATTTCCATTTCCTTGCTCMAACCCCACTGCCAGCCCTGCAGTTTGACTCCAGCAGTGAGGGGTCCTGGTTTCTGTGGTACACTATGAGGCCTTGTCTGTGGTTTTTACTGTTTCCATAATGTGGTGTTGGGAGCTGGGGGATGGGATCAAGCTGTCCTACAACTGTTGGTGTTACTTGGGCAATTAGCTCTATGTGGATTAATTGTATTTAGTGGTAATCCTGCTGYCTGTAGGTCTTCTGTGATCAACCTTGTGCTTTGCTAGACTATTTCCTATTTCATATTTCCATGGGAAACCAAGTCCTACCTCAGTTTTCCAGCTGGGGGAAGAGAGTGACCCCGTGGGGTGAGTGGTCCAGGTGGTCACTGCAAGAAGTTCCCAGGAGCTCTTGTGTCCATCCCCATTCTGGGGGTTTGTCCTGTCCATCCAGGGCCACTTTGTGTGGGAAATTGCACAGGGATTCTTTGCTAGGGATGAATTATGTGCAACCTGGATTTTTGGGTCTGTTGTTTTATTGTCCAGGTCTGCAGAGACTGCATAAATCMAGGCAGGACTGTGCTATTTCCCTTCCCCACAAGGATATTTTGCTGCCATTTTGCTGCTTCTTGTGCAGTTTGGGCATGGATGTGTGCATGGGACAGGTGATCTTCAAAGGAAATGTACTGGTGTGTAAAGGGGGTGCTGGTGATAGCTCTGTACCTGGGAAGTAAGGATTGAGCAGGGAAGTTCAGCTCTGCAAATATGTTCAAGATTTTGGAGATGAGAGTATCTCAAGGCCAGGTTGGATGGGCTTGGAGCACTCTGGGCYAGTGGAAGGTGTCCCTGCCCATGGCAGGGGGATGGAGCTGGGTGAGCTTTAAGGTTCCTCCCGACCCAATCCAGTSTGGGATTCAGCTGCCAGCCAGCCCTGCAGGTCTAGAGTTGACTCACTGGGAGGTCAAACAAGTGCCAGAGCTGGTGAAAAGGAGGGACCTGAGGGTGTTTGGTGGATGGAGCACCAGGAAGGTGCCTTTTGGGGCAGCTGGATGTGAACTGGGGTACACACCTGATGTGTGTGTACCAGGCATGCCTGTTTGGTAACCTGGGGGCTGTTCAGAATTATCTCATCCCAGAATTACAGAATCACTTGGGTTGGAAAACACCTTTAAGATGAAGTCCAACTTCTGACCAATCATCACCTTTTGAACTAGAACAGAGCACTGAGTCCTACCATCAGTTGTTTCTTGAACACCTCCAGYGATAGTGACTCCACCACCTCCCTGGGCAGCCCRTTCTGGTGCTTCATCACTGCTCCTGAGAAGAAATTCCTCCTGATGTCCATCCTAAGCCTGCCCTGGCTCAGACTGAGGCCATGTCCTCTCATCCTCAGCCCCAGTGAGGCACCTAAAGCCTGGCTTTGCCTCYCTCTCTCCTTGCCCATTGTAACCATGCCAGTATGGGGCTCTCTGCTCATGAAGCTGCCCTGTCCCTCCYAGCAGTGGCAGGTGTGACCCTGACCTGTCACTGCCAATGCTGCAGGCTCCACTGGGCTGGAATTACCTTGCTTTTGCCTAATTTCAGCTTTGAGCCTGTCTCAGCCTGGCTGCTGAGCTGCTAATGCTCTGCTCGTGGTGTGTTCCATCCCTGGAATGGGCTGGAGGAGCCTGAGCTGCTCTGTTTCAGGCCCTTGGGGTGCTGTGGGACATTTTGGGGGTTCACCTGAAGGCAGCTGCTGGTAAGTGCTTGTAGACAGGATAGAAGACATTGCTGGGATAAACTGATTTTTATCTGGGAAGGTTTCCTTGCTGCTCACTTCCTTTGGGTCATKACTCTGAAGGTGTGAACCTTTAATTGTTTTAATTCTAAGGATTAGGTGCTTTTCTCATCACTTCAACCCCTCTTTCTGAGCTTCAGCRCGTGCAGATGATTAAAAGACTAAGATCAAACCTAGAAGGGACCTGTCACAGTGAGTGGCATCCCTGCCAGTGGCAGAGRGYTGGAATGAGATGAGCTTTAAGGGCCCTTCTCACCCAAACCATTCCACGATTCCACAAGTGTGTGGATTGCTGTACATATGGAGCTTTGACTCACACCCAGACTCTGTGGTTGTGCTGTTGTAAACAGAGTTGAGAAGGCTGGTTTTGAGCTGTGCTGGAGGCTTGGTCTCACTGACTGCTTTCCTGGCAAAAACCCCACTACCAGGAAAACTAAAGCTTGATGGCTAAGTTTTGTACCTGATCACCACCTAGATCAGGTGTAAGCTGCTTTTTGTATATGTGTGTGAGTTGGGAAAATTGTCCTACAGTACCACTGACCTTTCCTTAGAACAGACAAACACCACTGCTAAAATGCACCATCACAGTAATCCAGGGAATAATCCCTGGAAAAAATTTACCAAATCATATGAATCCTTTTATTTTCTCAGCATGCAGGTGTGTAAGAGGTGTCAGAGGATACTTGGGCATCTTCCCCTGTGTCTGGTGCTGTTTCAAGGGACATGAGAAGAGCTTGGCTGCTGGAAGTGGCATCTCCTGTTCCCTGTCAGGTGTCCTTTGGTGTGAGTGCTCCCAGGCTGTGCTGTGCCAGAGGAGAGATAGCTGCAGACAGGGACTGTCCAGCCTCCTTCCTGGCCAGCTGGCAGCTGATGTGATTTCTACAGGCAAACACATGGTTGTTGTGATCTTCTCTTCCTCAAGCAGCAGCAGAGGTTTGCAGGGCTGTAAATCACTTCAGAGAGTGCAGGTAATGAAGCCAGGTCCCTYGGGGACATCAGACTGGCACTTTATAGATGTGGTCAAGCAATGATCCATCACAAACAAGGGGTTGGTTATATTTAGGTGGGTTGTTTCCTTTCCCATGTGCAGCTTCTCCTTGTCCTGAGATGCAGCCTGGGAGGGATGGTGGCCAGACCAGCTTGGTTGAGAGTTTGCTTTCCATTTTAATGTTGGCCTCAGGTCCTGCAGGTCTAATTGTTAACATTTGCTGTAGTAGGAGGCAGATGGCCCTCAGTTTCCTTCTCACCTCAACTTTCGTCTCCAGGTGAATGAGAATCAAATCTGGGCAGTTTCTGTGATAAAACAACATTCTTCCAATTCTTGTTGTCTTGCCTATCAATGGAAATGGAAAATGGGTTAAAAAGACCTTTCTGATGCAGATGTCTAATTTGGCCACAGTGAAATTGTATCAGGCTTTGCTTTTTCTGGGATGCCATCTCTGGGSACATGGAGCTGCTCCATGTGAACAAGGATGGTGGCTGACCTCAGGTGAGCTCTGAAGGTCACAGGTCCAAGAAGGGGTGAGCTGCCTCTCATGTCCCAAGCTGTGGGGCACTGTTCCCTGAGCTGTGGCAACAGGAGGCTGCACAGATTCACCCAGAGCAGGGGGAGTTCAGTCAGGTGGGGAAGGCCAGTCCAGCATTGATGATATTGCAGGTTCTGAGATGGTGTTTAAGTCCTTCACTCCAACACACAGCGTTGCTGTGCTCTTCCCGTGCTCCCAGGGGCTTGGCTGCCTGGTGCTTGTCCATCACACCTGCACTGTCATGGCAGCAGCTTCTCAGGAATAATCTGGAATGCCCTCATGATCTGACTGAGAAGACTCAGCTAGAAATAGCCTGAATTTTCTTCCGCATGTGGTGATTCAAAAGGGCTGAGCACAGAGCCATTTTCGGGTTTCAAACCACAAAAACAATGTTTGAAAAAGTGCCTAAAGTACTGGGCTGTTGTCTAGAGATGTGATCAAGAGGTGCTGTCTTTCCTTGTGGCAGAACTGCCTTGTAGGCAGAAGAATTGGGCTTGTTTTTCCAGCTTTCTCAAGGTCATGTTGTTGGCATAGGAGGGGGAACAGGTGCTGTAATGGAGTAATTACTCTTGGAAATACAGTTTAAGATAGCACCTAAAGGGGATCTGTGGTTGAGGGAGGCAGGGWTCCAGCAAAGGATTCTTAGAGCTCAGCCTGTATTTGAGTGAAGATTTGGTGGTGGGGGAGGAYTTAGATGGGAGATTTGTGCCTCTCAGAGGGCAGAGAGGCTCAGTRGTAACTGGCTTCTCCCATGGTTTGGAGGCAAGTCCTGCATGGGACACCCCTCCATGTCTTGTTTTAGATGATGGTTTTAAAGCTAATAGGGTGGGAAAAGGTGTTGTGTCTCTGCTCAGTGAGGTTACTGCCTGTGAAATGAGTGCTGGGGTTCAGTGTGAAGAAATGTGCCAGCTGTGATTAGTCCAGGGCCATGCAGGGCAGGATAAAGGAATGCTGTCATCAGGATGTGCTTCCCTTGGCTGGAGATCTCTGTGAGTACCTGTGTGGCATCTCTGCTTTATTTTAAAAGATAAACTTAACTCTGAAGTCCAGATGAGTGTGAGAGGTAGAATAAACAGCTTTCTCCTCCAGCTCCAGAACTTGCTCTGATCATCACTCCTTGTTCAGTGTTTTCTTGCAGGGCATTGGCTTCAGTTTCTCCCATTGCTAATCCAGGGAGTCCATAAGGTATTTTATAATCTCTCTGCACCAAACTGTTGCTATATCACAGCTTTGGTTCTTGAGGAACCTTTAGGCTTCTCTCTGCAGTGTCACTAATTTTTAAGTCATTCTAGGATGAGAAATAGAGTTTAGTGGAGCTGCACACAATTCCTATAGCTTCGGCTGCTGGAGTGAGTGAATTCAAGGATGTCTTAGGAAATGTGGTTCCAGTTTCTGGATGATCCAGTATCTAATAAGGCCCAATTCTTTTTCTGTGAACAGGATTAAGCAACTCCATTCCCATGTGGATTCCTTTGTGTTGTGCTGCACAGCTGAGCTGGTGCTTCATTATTTTCCTCACTGAGGGAATATGTGCGGATAGGCCTCCTATGACTTTATCATATCAGTGGAGAAGTTCAGGGTCTTTAAATTCTTTGTTAAGTGGGATTGATGCCAGCTTTGTTGTGGTCAGCAGGCTGGTGGGACGGGGTGGCATGCCAAGGGACCTGGAGAGGTGGGAAACTCATGGAGCTCAGCAAGGCCAAGTGCAGTGTCCTGCCCTGGGCCAGGGCCATCYGCAGCACAAACACAGCCTGGGGGAAAGGGACTGAGCACAGCCCTGGCAGCCCCAGACCCAGGGCCCTGGGTGATTCCCCTGCTTGGGCAGCAGGGCAGGGGGGAAAACTGCCCCACTCAGGTGAGACCCCACCTGCAGAGCTGCTCCASTTCAGRGGTCCCACCAAAGAAAGAACGTGGAGCTGCTGGAGCCAGTCCAGAGGAGGCCACAGAGATGCTCCAAGGGCTGGGGCCTCTCTGCTCTGGAGCCAGGCTGGGAGAGCTGGGGGTGCTCATCTCAAAAAGGCTCCAGGGAGACCTCAGAGCCCCTTCCAGGGCCTAAAGGGGCTCCAGGAGAGCTGGAGAGGGACTTGGGACAAGGGATGGAGGGACAAGACCAGGTGGAATGGCTTCCCAATGCCAGAGGGCACAGTTAGATGGGATACTGGGAAGGAATTCTTCTCTCTGAGGATGGGGAGGCCCTGGCACAGGTTGCCCAGAGCAGCTGTGGTTACCCCATCCCTGGAAGGGCCCAAGGCCAGGCTGGACRGGGTTTGAAGCACCCYGGGATAGTGGGAAGTGTTCCTGCCCATGGCAGGGGGTGGAACCAGCTGGGCTTCCAATCCAAACCAGTCTCTAAACACAGGAGAGGGCCAGAAACTTCTGAAACAGGAGTCTCAAATATAAGTCTAATACCTTGAGGACTGCAACAAAATCCTTCTTTTTGTTAACCACAAGCCTTCACTCTTGTCCATACTAGTGGGTATTTATAGTTTCAGTGGTGTGTGCCTTGTCTTCCTTCCTAATGGATTGCTGGGCCACAGGCGGGTGGAAGATTTGTTTGTTTTGGCACCATATTCCCTTTACATAGGCACGTCTGGAGTTCGAGCAAACGGAGCCAGGCTGTGAACTGTGCAAAGTCCTTAACAGGAGGGAAAGGAGAGAAGCAGGAAGAGTTGTCATGTAAAATTACCTCTCTGAAACGACCTGTCCCTTTGGTTTATTTCCCTGCTGGTTTACAGGCTGCTCCCTCGAGCTGACATTGCTCCATGGATGACTGTGAGGCTGAACAYTTGTGTCAGCACTGCCTGTTCCTGCCACTTGCCGTCCCTGGGTGTGCTGGGGGTTGTTAATCCAGTATCCCTCCTTTAGGGCATTGAGGAGCTCCAGTGGTAATGCTCTGCTGGCACAGATTGTAATGGATGTAACCAAAACAGCAAGGTGACCTCAGAGAGGGAGCTCAGGTGTTCACTGGCTGTTGAAGTGCCTTTGATTGACCTGTCAGATAAGCACCAGGCAGTGACACCGTGCTGAGATGCACATAAAGGGTTATCAGTGYCAGTGACAGCAGCTGACATGAATTAAATCCACTGCCATGACCTTAACACAGCAGCATTTCCACAATTTGGCTTTATAATGAAAATAAATGTGCTGTTGAAGCTGGATATGGCTTTGGAGTTACTGCTTGTGACTAGAAAAATCATAGCTTATGGARTATCCTGAGTTGGAAGGGACCCACAGGGATTATCAAGTCCAACACCTGGCCCTGCACAGACGCCCCAATARTCCCATGTCCCTGAGAGCATTGTCCAAGCACTCCCTGAGCTGTGGCAGCCTTRGGGCCAAGACCATTCCCTGGRGAGCCTGTTCAGTGCCCCAGCACCCTCTGGGGGAAGAATTTTTTCCTAATATCCARCCTAACCCACCCCTAGCACAGCTCCATGGTATTTTTCTTGCTATACAGGGAGTTTGGGGATTGCAGATGTCCTTGAAGGCATTAACACCCTCTTGGGCACATTGTGCAAAGGCAGGTGATGCCTGTTTGCCAGCCTGTGTTCAGAAGGGATAGTGATGTCTTAACCAGGCTGATCCTTCACAAGTTTAAAATTTTCCTTTCACTGTGAGCTCGAGGGGGGAAATTTGATGACCTTGATGATGCCCATGTGAGACCTGGATGGGTATTGGCAAGAAGATGCCTCTGAAGCTTCTCCAGACTGTCACTTTGAGAGACCAGAGTGTGTTTGTTGCCATCTCTGGTGCTGCACRTGCCACCCAGACGTGTTCTGGTGTGTACAATGGCTTTACAGGAGTGCCAGTGCAGAATCTCCATCTCTGCTGATGCTGCTCACCTGGAGCACATGGACCTCATCTTGGCATCATTTTACAAAGAAGCTGCACCTGTGAAAGCCCAGGTAGAAGAATAACAGGTGTGGGATGGTGCTTCCTAGCACAACACACCTGGAAGGAGCTAAAATACCCATCCAGTGTGTGAAGACTTCTAAGGAGCTGACAGCTTCAAATCTGAGGAAGAAAACACCCAGAAAACCAACCAACAGCACAAACCTTCATGTATTATGAKTTTTTAAAGCCATGTGGCTGCTCCTGGAGTGTTGAGGGCTCCTGCTTGGCCTCCTCCTGCGGGCAGGTGCCCCGGGCCCCTTCCTTGCCAGATTGAGGAAGGAGCTCAGCAAAAACATTTCTTTTCTGTGAACAAATGCAACTGTTTGCCTGTGTGTTTTGGGATTACAGTGCCTAATTGCCCTTCTGAGGAAGTGCAGATTTTTCTGGGGCTGATGGTGTTTGTGTGGGTGTAGCCACCAGCACAGAATTAGACCAGTAACCAAGACTGGACCTTGCACTGGGGAGGAGGCAGCTCCTCCTGCCAGCAAACAGAGCGACCTTTGCTTCTTTTAGAAATAARTGAAGAAAAATAAATTATAAAAAATGAAAATTTAAGAGGCAAAAGACAGGAYCTAAACATCTTCTGGCCTGCCTGCAAGGGGGTTGTGCTTCTCCAGTGGGTATTTTGCTTGGTGTGGATGTAATTCCTAGCACCTTCCAGTCACACAGGTAATCCAGGTCCTTCTGACAGCTGAGCTGCCTCATCAGGACACAGAGCTGGGAGATCTGGGAGATACAGGGAGTCTTATCAGTGAGGAAGGAAATGATGGCTCTTTATGTGCCATAAGGATGCTGCCCTGTGGGATAGGTGGCTTTTGGGGTGGGACAGCTTGTTTTGACATCATGGAGCTTTTATAATCCCATACCAGGAAGGTGATTGCTGTAGAAGGTTTCAGGCTTTGAGTGTAACAGTGCCTTAAATATCAAATTATGGCAGTTTTTAATTATCTACCCCAATAAAAACCTTCCTCTCCCAAAACAGAGGTAGCAAATAATCAGGGTGCTGGCAACAGCATTGGGTTGCTTAGGCTGAAGCACTGATTTATTAAGCCCAAATCAGCAGGATTTATTACTTAGGGGTTGTGGTTCTTACCTTTCCAGCTCCCTTGTGCTCTAAGCCTCATAAGCAGGTGAATGGTTCATAAGCAGGTGAATGGTTGGTCACCCCCATCTGGCAGCCATTCACCTCCAGAAAAGCAACCCATTAAAGGCTGGGACAGATTTCTCTCCCTGTGTAGTTCTCAGGTACATAGTTTCCTCTTCAAGACATGGTTTAGTTGCAAACAAAATATGTAGGTGATGTCAGTCAAATTCCTGCCAAATGTCTCATTATATGAAGGACAGTGTGGTCTGCTCCTCTCTCCTTGACTGCTGGAAAAGGCAGTATCTTCATGAAAGCAAAAGGTAAAGTTCAGGCATTAAAAGGAACAAACATGTCCATTAAATCATGGACTTTCAGGTTTTCTTGTGTTTTCCCTTAGTACATTCCCTCTCTCTCCTGGTGGCATCACCAGTGCTCTTTTTTTACAAAGTGCTGCTGTTCCAGCTCTTACATCACCATGTTTCCAGTTTATTACCCAGCTCTTACAAGGAGTTTTTAGTGATGAGCAGCCTTGAATGAAGTCTGTTGGGCACTGTCAAGAGTCTGTGGGATGGAATGACACAGACTTGGCAAAGTTCTCTTCCCCATTTGCTGTGGGGGCTTTGGGCTGTGCCTGCCAGGCCAGGTCTTAAAGTTCAGCTGCACAGAATGTGCTTGAGACTTCTACCCACCCCACTGTTCTTGGGCATGTTCCCTTCTTATCTTTKCATCCTCTCTTTGCATGAGGCTGTGTGGTGGTGAAGAACACTTGAGTTACTGTGGGGTCATCCCTGGAATCACAGAAGGACATGGATGCACAGTCTCCTACAGCCACACGAGCTTTGGCTGGTGGCTGCTGTTCATCCCTTCAGGACGCACCTGAGCCAGGCTGAATCGTGCCCAAATCATCTCACTGAATTAGGTACTTGTGTGRAAATCCCTTTCTGAAGCCACCTACTTCTGGTGCACCCTCATAACTTCATTCCTGTTGCRTGGAAATGGAATCTTCTCCAAGGCTTTGCTGCTCTGTGCTGGACATTTGGACCTTGAGAGAGCCCTTGCAGCATGTTCAGAGCTCAGTGCTGTGAGAGTCCAGATGTTTTCCTGTCTCCTGAGCCATCAGGTACAAACACTGAGCACCAGATGCTGATCCTGAGTCCAACCATTGCTGTCTGAAGATCATTTTAAGAGCTGGTAAGAGACTTAGCAGAAGTTTGGTGTCATTTTCAGCTGAGGCAGCAAAGAAACCATTCTGCTTGTTTGTCCTCAGCTTTTGGAAGTGCTCTAGGTATTGGTGGGACACAGAGGGGGCAACCTGTTCCCATCAGGTGACCASAAGCCAAGCCTGGGGACCTGGGGCTTTCTTAAATTGGAATACAAAGACCCTGCATCTGAATCCCACCTCACTGCTGTTCTGTTAGGACACTTTTCATGGATACTGGATGGCACTTGACAGGAATGTGTCCTTCCATAGGGGAAACACATACCTGTTGGATTCACTTTGGACAGGGCCAGAAGGCTCTCAGCACCCCTATCCCTGTTATCCCTGTTATCCCAGGCTGGGTTCCACTAGCACAGCTTCTACCCACCCTTGCCATTAAGGTGTCTTCAGCGTTCCTTGACCCATCTCCTCAGCTTCACAAGGACTTTTCTTCTGGTGAGAGGCTTTTCCCCACCCCACACACACTGTGGAAGCTGCCTTGGCTCTAAACTTGATATTTGCATTCCTTTCTGAAGAAGGAGAAAGCACTTCATGGTTTGGAGACTACCAAGGCTTTTGGGGGTGGGGGGAAGTTGTGTTTGGCTGCCGAGTTCACCGGTCCTTTCAGGCTGTCTGAGCCTGTCTGCAGTTTATCCTCTGTGCTGCTTTTCCCTGCCAGACAGAGCAGATAAAACAGTCGTAGATGATTGAGGTGCATCTGTGTTAAATTAGGCTGTAAATCTGTAAAATTGATGTTGCTGCCAGTGATCCAAGGCTGCTCCAGAGCCTAAGCTCCCCTGGTGGTCTTGTKGAGGACTTTGATACCATTAACTGCAAACTACATCCATCAGCCACCATGGATACACCTGAATCCAGGTGCTGGGGATTATTCCTTGGTGATGGATGCACATGGTTGTCTAGAAGTCATCTTTGCTCTTTTCTTTTTCAAATCCATGGCCTGGAAGGACGGGGATGGTATAGGGACATCTGCACCTCTCTTTTTGCTGTTAAACAACCTGGTATTTTAAGAAGAAAAATAAACCTACAGGTTTATGATGCCTGGATGTCAGAGAACTTCTGCAGGGTCTGTTGTAGAGCTTTTGCTGCTGGCAGGTTTTTCCTCATTTCCTCTGYAGCATCCCCATAAACACATATTTCTGCTGAAACCTGATCTTTTGTGGCCTTTCACAGCCTGTTTTGCCAGCAGAGATGTATCYTGACCACCGGGCTCCTTGAGAAGCTGTTCAAAGAYTGGACTTGATGATCTTGGAGGTCTTTTCCAACTTTAGTGATTCTAAACACTGCATGGTAAAGCTGGGGTCAGCTGCTGTACTGCCAGGAGGTAGATCCCAAAAGTGCTGTGGGTGTGAGTCCCCTCCAGGCAGGGACAGCAGGATGCAGGGAATGCTGCCCTGGGGCTGGTGGGGTGTATGGACTGCAGGGATCACAGGGATGTGCTGCCCACAGCCMGGCACTGGCACTCCAGTGGAGTTTCTGCAGGGGGATGTGAGTCTCACGTCTGCCCAAGCCTCACAAGATACAGAGGCACTGATCTGGCAGTTGCACTTCAGCTTTTACTCTACCCCGCCTAAAAAAAAAAAAAAGCCCAAAATATGTAGAGCTCAGGTTTCATGAGGGGATTTTTCATTTTATTCCAGCATTCAGCTGCTTCTTTAGCTGTTCCAGCATAATCTTCCTCTTCACAGACAGCACTAACCCTCCTTTTCTGACAGATTATGGTCTCTAGCCCTTTTTACATCTGATGGAATGTGCATCCCTGGCTGCTGGCACACGTTTGGCTGGGACTCAGTTCGGGGAGAGAAGTCGATGAATTGATCTCACATCACACAATCCACTTCCCTGGAAAATGCTCTGTGCTTTGTTTTGACTCTGCTTTGTTTTGACTCTGCTCATGTGGAAGAACTAAATTTCCAACTAAATTAGTTTTTCCCTTGGAAACATTCCTGGTTTTGTGCTGAGCTTCTGTAGAGGGGATTGGGAGCGAAGTTCAGGAATGAACTTAGAGAATGGGTGCTTGGATCACTCTCAGTGAAGCAAACAACTGAGATCACTTGGAAAAGTAACTTGCCAATGTATTTCGTTGGGGATTATACAATTAATGTGTTTTAGCATGTTCACAAGGCCTTCAAGGAAAAGAGCTCTTGGAAGTTCACTTCACTTGGCTGGAAAAAGGCACGAGTTCATTTGGGTTCATCCCTGTTTGTAAAAACTGTAATTGGAGGATGCAAACTTGGCAGTCCATGAGTAATGAATGAGTGTAGTGGTCCACAGTTGTCCATCCTTCTCCCTTCACAGCAATATAGACTTAAATATTGTGTGCCTCCTTATTTTCCTTCTGTGAAGCACTGAGCAAAACTAACTGCACAAGCTGAAGATTAAATTGTTGGGTCAAATGATTCAACAGAAGCAATTCATAATGTTTAAAAGGCATCTGCAGCCTCCAAGGTTGGGAAGAATCTCCCAAGTGAGGGGCATCTGATGTGCACCTGCTTGCTGTAGTTGGCAGCCAGCTTTGTCACTGCTGTTCCCAGCTCTAAATTGCAACAGAGAATTATGACCTACTTTTTCAGTTTTTCTGTTGTTTTGCACAACATTGAGGACACTGAAACCAGGTCAGTGTAGTGCTGGTTGGGGAAGCACAGATAAATGCTGATCTCTGTGTTGAGGTGCTGCTGGGGTGCAGCAGGGGAGCTGGAATCCATCCAGTGGAAGATCCTAGGAGTTACCAGAAAGCTCTTGAGTGGGAGACAAAAAGGCAAAAAAAAACCAAACCAAAAAAGATATTTCTCGTGTCTGAGTGGGGAATGTATTTGACCTTCCATCTTCCCTTCCTTGGCTTGGATAATAGCCAAGCACCAGAGCAGGACCCTCTTCCAGGTGACCCCAGGAGTGTGGATCTATCTGCTGGAGGGCAGGAAGGCTCTGCAGAGGGATCTGGGCAGGCTGGATCCATGGGACAAGGCAGGGGTGTGAGGGTCAATAGGGCCAAATGCCAGGCCCAGCACTTAAGTGACAACAACCCTGTGGAGCACTCCAGGTGTGGAGTTGGTGTCTGGGAGGCTGCCTGGTGGGAAAGGACCTGTAATGGTCAATATGAGCCCAGGTGTGGCCAAAAAACCAGCAGTGTTCTGGCTTGTGTCAGCAATAGTGTGACCAGCAGGACCAGGTAAGGATTGACCACSTGTCCTGGGCACTGCTGAGGCCACACCTGGAGTCYTGGGCTCAGTTTTGGACCTCTCACTGCAGGAAAGACACTGAGGGGCTGAGGGGYRTCCAGGGAAGGGAACAGAGCTGGGGAAGGGGCTGCAGCACCAGGAGCAGCTGAGGGAGCTGGGGAGGCTCAGCCTGAAGGAAAGGAGGCTCAGGGGGACCTTCTGGCTCTGCACAGCTCCTGACAGGAGGGGGCAGCTGAGGGGGGCTCAGGCTCTGCTCCAAGGGAACAAACAACAGGACAAGAGGAAAAGACCTCAAGCTGTGCCAGGTGAGGGTTAGTTTGGGTATTGRGGAAAAGTTCTTCATAGAAAACTTTGTCAAAGATTGGAACAGGCTGCCCAGGGCAGTGGTGGAGTCACCATACCTGGAAGTGTTCAGATGTGTGGATGTGGCACTTGGGGACATGGTTGAGTGGTGGCCTGGGCAGTGCTGGATTAATGGTTGGACTTGATGAGCTTAGAAAGCCTTTTCAACCTTATGGATTCTGTGATTCTAACACAGGATATTTGTTAATAATAATCTGTTCATTTGTCTCCTCAGGAGCAGGRCAAATCTCAAAACTCTTATTATTAGAACAGTGACTTTGTCAGGAGTAAGTAACAGGAAGGCTGYAGAAGAAGAAACTTTTGTTGTGGCCAGTTGGAAGGACAGAAGCAGGATAAGAAATGCAGCATCATGAAAGTGGGGAGATAAAAGCAGTGGGATGAGAAGGCTTTAAGGGATGTGAAGCCTGTGGAGATGTGTGACCATGCAGAAGAGAGCAGAGCTGGGAATGAAGGCTTTCCTAATTGCACTTTAATAAAGGCAGAGCATTGACACCTGGGAAGCTGTTAAGGCACACAGTGAGGCAGAGCACACAAAGCCAGCTTGATCCTCTAAACTTAGGGGTGTAAGCMTTAAATGAGTTGGTAGATGCTAAAAACATGAGCAACATATCCTGTATGTCSTGGTTTCAAAATGTTTCCCCTTACCTGCAGCTTGGCTGCTCTCCCTTTTCCAGAGGGTGAGTGCTTTGTCCCAGTCTGTGGCAAAGCCAGGGGAGTTTTCTGCTGCTGAAGGCTCTACTTTTTGCACAGTGTGAGGGTGGAAGCTGGTGAGCTCATATCTATGTGTTTATAACATGTCAGTTGAGAGCCCTGGAGGATTTTCTAGTCTTTGAAGTCCTGTGGGAAGTAGCAGATCTTGTCTGGAAAGTGCTCTCCACATCAGGAGACTGAGCAGACGTATTTACACAGGCACGTGGGGTGGATGTTGGAAAACCCAGTGGGAAGGCATGTGCCTTGTCCTAAAGCAATGATCYTGGAGCTGCTTTGAGGAATCGTGGTCCTGTGTCTGTAGAGAGCAGGGTGAGTTCACCCATCCCAGCAGAAAATGRGGCTTTCTTGGTCGTCTCTTCTTAAAAGATTTAAAAAGGAATTATGGGCTGAAATCCTGCTTTTCAGGGTGTTGCTTCATCCACCAGGCATTTTCAGTTTTATTTCTGGCATGTAATGACTCCTTCAGGGATCAAACCCACACACAGACCTGGACCAGGCCTGCTTGCTTCAATTTGAAGAAGGGGATGTTCATTGAGTATTTCAGTTTGGACAGATTTCTGAAATTGTGCCACAAACCAAGACTTTAAGAAAACTTGCTCCTGTCATGGAATGGTCTCCAGAGTAACTCAAGGAGGTCAAAGAAGTTTTGAGTTCAAGGGAAGTGAGCTTTTCCTTTGGGAAACAAGGGAAAGGAGGAACAAGAAGGGTTTTGGTTTCATTGCACCAGCCTCTCATTTGTGATGTCCTTTCCTGCATCTGAAGGGCTCCCCTGAAAAATGGTGTGGCTGTGAGCAGAGTCTCTGTGCCATTCATTAAACACTCCTTCATGCTGGATTGTGGATATCAACACAAACAGCAGCTGCCCTCCAGACCTGCCTGGAATTGTTCCAGTCCAGGCTGGACCAGGCTTGGAGCGCCCTGGGGTAGTGGAAGGTGTCCCTGCCCATGGCAGGGGGTGGAACAAGATGGGTTTAAGGTCCCTTCCAACCCAAACCATTCCATGATTTAACACCACCTGGAAGCTGGTTTCTAGCTGTGGTGCTGTGGGTTTATCAGTGGAGGAGAGGTTGTGACATAGATTTGGGTCTAAGTGTTTGGAAGTGTGTAGGATACAGTGCTGTTGTTTTTTACTTAGCTAACTGTGCTGCAAATAATTTCATTTCAAGCCTGTTTCTTTCATTAAATAACTGCTCCARTGTCTCCAGCTGTATTGTAGTGAAATCAATCCTGGAATTGGGCTGATTCACCATTAGGCAAATATCTTCATGCAGCTCTGTTCAAATGGAAGTAACTTTGAGGAGCAATCTTGCTGAGTGGGTGGAAAGGTAGGAAGGAATCATTATAAAAAAGTTTCAATCATGACAGGAAGTCATCCTGGTGTTCTGAGCAGCCTTTAAATATTAATGTGACTGACAGTCTGGTCTTCATTCTTCTGCTGCTTCCCCTCCAAAGCCAGCAGAGTTCTCTGCTGGTCCTCAAAGGCCATATTTGATGCCATATTTACTACTTACACTTTTAGTAGCTGGTAATGATGGTGTAAGATCTTTGTGTGATCTGGTGTGCTGCTCCTCGGCTTGGCTGTGATAAAGAGCTTCTCAGAGGTGTGGTTCACTCACCTATTGCTGCTCTGAATTCCTGTTTGCAGGAGGCTTTCAGCTGAGGGAGGATGGTTAGAGTTTGCAGACTGCCAGGCTGACCTTTCCATCCTTCTCCCCGGGGAGAGCTGATCCAGATGGGGGGCGGGGGAAGGAGCTCATAGCCGTTAACATCTTCCTTTGTGAGCCACGAGATGTGTGCTGGGGCTTGTGCTTGATTTGCCTGAGGATAATGGGGTTGCTTGTCCCATCTGAGATGTGCTGAGCAAGGTATGAACTCGGCGGCAGGGTTTGTGCTCTTGCTGGAGATTTTTTTCTGTTTCCATTTCTGAGGTTGTAGGTAGTTCTCTGTCATAAATTATTCAGTCTTGATTGAAATAATGACTTTGGTCTCCAGGGAGAAAAAATTCTTCTCTGGCTTTAGCAAGTTCGAGTGTGTTTCCCAAAGTGTTACTGGGTTTTTACTCATAGAATTCCTGTGTCCTGCTCATCTTTCTTAGTGATCCAACCCCAGGAACACTCTAGCATCCTGGAATCATTTAGGTGGGGAAAGCCCTGTGAGATCACTGAGTCCAGCCATTCCCCCAGGTCTGCCAAGCCCATCACTAAGCCATGTCCCCAGGTGCCAGACCCATATGTTGTATTACATGGAAGATGATAGCTTTAACTGGAAATAAAACATTTGGCTGGAATGTTCTGTGTCTACTTCTCTTGCCATAGCAGAGATAGACCAGATAGACCAAAACTTCCCATGCTTCAGTTTTATTTTTCCAAAATTTTATCAGAAAGACCTAATAAAATGTGTGAGTGTGAGTAAATCCACCTGCTACTAGAAGTCATTCTCACGTTTGGTTTGAGTTCAGCTGTAAAACTCTGTAGTTTCACTGATGGTTCCTTTTCATGTTGTTTGTTTTGAAGCCAGTCTCTCCTCCCAGGACAGCCTGGGGTGGAGTCCAGTCAAAGTGATTTTCTGATATCTGATAGAGCCTCATCACTGCTGCTGCTGACTGGTTTCCCAGGGCAAACACAGCTCTGCTGTGTCTGTGCCAAGCGTGGCAGCTGAGTGTGTGTGGGGATGTCTGTGATGAAAAACCAGCTCAGCCAGTTCACTGGTAATGGATGCTTCCTGCTTATCCATATTCAGCTCTGAGTATTAAATCTGGGATTAATTTGAGGGACAAGTAAAGCTTGGTAATGCTAAATAATTTCTTGTACATGAACATCTCCAGCTCTTTTGTCTAGGCCAGAGGTACAAATGGTGTTTCACACATTGTTTGGGAGCGTGTTGGGAGCTTGTCACTTTGGTTGATGGCCAAACTGGTGGTGTGGCTGTGACATGGAGGTTCTCGGGTCACCTGGTAACTGTCAGACCTCCTGGATATGCTGCAGACATGCTGTGTGACATTTTCTGCAGGGATCCACAGCTGTCCCAAGTGACAAGGAGAATTCCAGTACCTAAAGGGACAGACCTACAGGAAGGCTGAGGAGGGACTTGTTACAAGAACAAGAAGTGACAGGACAAGGGGGCTTTACTGAAAGGATGTGTTTAGGTTGGATATTAGGGAGAAATTCTTCCCTGTGAGGATGGGGAGACCCTGGCACAGGGTGCCCAGAGCAGCTGTGGCTGCCCCTGGGTCCCTGGGAGGGTCCAAAGCCAGGTTGGACAGGGCTTGGAGCACCCTGGGCTAGTGGAAGGTGTCCCTGCCCATGGCAGAGGATGGAATTAAATGAAATGGGCTTTAAAGTCTCTTCCAACCAAACCATTCTGTGATTCTRTAAGTACTCAAGARCTGGAATTTCCAGCTGGTACTTCCCTGCATTTTGTGGATCCAGCATGAGTGATGCYCACCTTCTATCCAGGTGCCTTAGGYCAAACAAAAAGTYTTCAGAAATAGAAGTGTCCCACAGCTGGAGGCCAGGGAAAGCATAGTGAGATTTCAGAAGGRYTCCTGCTTCTCTTCTGTGTGGATGRGTAATAATCCTTGTCTTTTATTTTTGAATAACTGGAAGTTAGTAGCTTAGCTTCATCCTGTGGTGGACCAGAGGATCATCACTGAATGGGTTAATGGTTGGACTYGATCATCTTGGAGGACTTTTCCAGCCTTAGTGATCTCATGGCAAAATGAACAGAAGGAACTCTTGCTAAGCCCTCTACAGAGGTATTGTTRCAGGAGAAGTGAGGCAGCTGCCTGAGCAGAGTAACTTCTGAGCCCTTGTTTGTGTTTTGTGTCCTTCCATGGGACTCTTGGTTGGGTGGTGTCATTGAGCACTTGTGTGATTGCTTTGGAGGCATTGGAAGCAGGACAGAAATTTTACTTGTTGGTAAAATTATACAGGAACTGTTCTGTTCACATCTGGAAAATCTGAATGCAGCAGTGTTCCTGTACCTTTATATCCTGGGATATGGGGGGTAGTTCCAGGTGTGTTTATTCTAATTCTTGCTTGAGAACTGCTCCCCAAGAGTGCCCCATACCATCTCCTGATGCAGCACCTGTGCAGACCAGACATTCTGCAACCTTTCCCTTTATTGTGCTGATTTCTTGGGAAGTGAGGGGAAGCTCAACCACCATGCTGGTACCTCTGGACTGTCCTTGTGGGGCAGGACCTCCTGGCTCCTTGCAGCTCCTGCCAGTCTCCTCTGGTCTCGTTCCTGAGCACAGAAGAACCATTTGGCCTGCAAGGGTTGAGAAGCATCTATGTTTTGTCCCCTTTAGACTGAATTATCAGCTTTTAAAAAATGATTAATCATGCTTTGGCTCTTCATTTTGGTCATCTCTGTAGGTCAGCAGTTTGAATTAGCAAATATATCTGAGGTCAGTTTGGACTTCAGTGATTCTCATGGGTCCCTTCCAACTTAGGTTATTCAAAATAATCTAGATGAACTTGAAAAGAGGTAAAAGGAAAGGAGAATTTTATTTAAATGCTACAAGATTTTCTTCTTCTCTTGGCACCTTTCATTGGCCCCTTTGTATTTTTTGTCTGGCTTTTCTGTAGTACTTGATAAATGTAAGAAGTGAGGAAAAACGAAACCTACTCTTTACAGGGGCTTTAAAGGTGGGATGAGGTTTCCTCACAGTGTCCGCCTGATGTGCTGGTGTAGTTGGAATGGCTCTGGTTACTGCATGTGGTGTCAGTCCTGATAACTCCAGTGGAATMATGGAATTACAGACTGCTTTGGGTTGGAAGGGACCTTAAAGCTCAACTGGATCCACCCACAGCAATGGGCAGGGACACTTTCCACTGGACAGGTTGTTCCAAACCCCATCCAGCCTGGCCTTAGACACTTCCAAAATGGGACAAGTAGGAACAGTGGATGGACAGCACTTACATTTCTTCATGACATCAGGGCTTTTTATCAGAAACTTGTTAAGAAAATGATAAAGTTTTCATATAGCTGTTAAATTCCTCGAGGCCAGGAAAGTTCTGGACGTTGTTCCTTTCTCACCTGGTATTTTAAAATAATGATTTTTATTTCATGCATTTCTTCTTTTCCCCAGGTAAGAAACCAAAAGCAACCTGCCTTTATTGAATTCTCAAGAACACAGCCGACCCTTTGGTACATTATCAAGATGCATTAGGAAACTGGATCTGGTGCCAAAAGAACTCCATGAGTTTCCATGACTCTCTCRAACTCCAACGCGGATACTTTTGGATATAAATTTCTGTTCTAAGGAGGAGAGTGTGTACTCCAACTCCTTTCTGCCAGCTTGCTGGCAGAGGTATTTCACTAAGATCATGGACCATCCTAATAGGGATAAGGATGAAAGGCAGCGGACGACGAAAGGAATGCCGGGGAGGAGCGGGCACGGATCGCGGCCGAGCTCATCGGCGTCCTCCGGCGTCCTCATGGTGGGACCCAACTTCAGAGTGGGCAAGAAGATTGGGTGTGGGAACTTTGGAGAACTCAGACTAGGTAAGAAGCAGGCATTTTAGTGGCCTGCATTGTGCAAATTAGCATTTCACCACTGGAATATGAATACATAGAAACTTACCCTGACTCGAGAAATGCGTGCGCTGTCTTGTTTCCCAAGTGTTGAGCTGTCTTATCCGAAGCTTCTGACTCAGAAGATGTAACTCTTAGAGTGATTTTGATTTGCATAAAGTCAAAGGGAATACACTGGAGAGGCCAAAGATGCAAATTTTGAACAATCCCAACAAATGACGACTGTTCACAGCGCTGAATGTCTTGCCTAAGGTGAAAAAAAATCTCAACTGTGAATTGCTGATTCTTGCTCTCAATTTTTTGTTTGTAAGCTAGACCACCCATTTAAAGGGATGGGTAAGACTCTTTCCCAGCACTCAGACTCAGTTCCATGTCCTTCTCTAACCTCACTGGCCTAATTTCAGCCCCATCACTCTGTGCCTGCTCTGTCTGTGTGTTGGGCTTGCTGGCGAGGAGCAGGATGTGCCGAGTGGCCATCTGGCTCCCTCAGCCAGCCCCACATTTGTTCATGGTCTGTTGGTTTCCTGACCACGTCTTGCAGCTGGTTGCCCAAAGCAGATGGTTCCACTGATGCATTGTTTGTTTAGGACTACTTAAGAGACCAATGCAGAGCAGTGCTCTGGGCTCTTAAGTCATCCTAAAAAAACAATGGTTGTATTTTAAATGAGATGGGGGAAGCAGCTGGTGTTGCTGCATGTAACTCAAGGGTCGTAACACTGCTGATAGTGTCTTTGTAGATTCCTGCTCAGAATCTGTCATCCTAAATGAATCTGTGTGATTTCCCTCTCTGAGGTTGGGTWATTGCATCAATACATGTGCTGCTGTTCCATGGTGTGAAGATCAGCCAGCTCACTTCTGGTGTGTCTCAGTAAATGGGTATTTTGGTTTCAGCATTGCATCAGAGAAGTTTTATTGATTCATCCGAGCAGAGATAACACTCCTGAGGTGGAGAGAAACCAAGGGCAAGGGTGGAAACTCCCACCTTCCTGCACATGAGTATAATTGGCAGCTAAGATAAATTTGGATCCTTACAGTGACATAACATGAATTGCTCTGTTGGATTCTCAAAGCCTCCCCCAGCAAACGATCTCAGGATCCCCAGGGAGRTGTTGAACTGCTTTGTAATCCAAGCTCTGCTCTGAGGTTTAGCACCTGTAGTGGATCCCTCTGGGTATATGGCTCTTGAGTTTATTCAGCTGGTGCCCAAATCACAGAAKCACAGCCTGGTTTGGGTTGGAAGGCACCTTAAAGCCCATCCCATTCCAYCTCTGCCATGGGCAGGGACACCTCCCAGTAGCCCAGGGTGCTCCAAGCCCTGTCCAGCCTGGCCTTGGACACTTTCAGGGATCCAGGGGCAGCCACAGCTGCTCTGGACAATCTGTGCCAGGGCYTGCCCACCCTCACAGGGAGCAGTTCCTTGCCAGTATCCCATCTAACCCTGCCCTCTGGCTGTGGGAAGCCATTGCCCCTGCCCTGTCCTGTCCCTCCAGGCCCTTGTCCCCAGTCCMTCTCCAGCTCTCCTGGAGCCTCTTCAGGCACTGGAGGGGGCCCCAAAATCCCCCTGGAACCTTCTCTTGTCCAGGTGAGCACCCCCAGCTCTCCCAGCCTGGCTCCACTCTCAGAGCATCTCCATGGCCTCCTCTGGATGTGCTCCAGCAGCTCCATGTCCTGCTGCTGTTGGACCCTGGGCTGGAGGCAGCTCTGCAGGTGGGGTCTCACCTGAGTGGGGCAGAGGGGCAGAATCCCCCTCCTCTGCTGCCCACACTGCAGGGAGGCAGCTCCTGTTTCCAGGATTCTTTTTCACATTTCTCAAAATTTTAGTGATATTGGGTTTGTGACTCRTGTAAAGTTTCATGGCATGGACTTTACAGAAGAGATTTCACTTCTGAAAAAGTGAGTTTACAGAGAAAGTCAGTTTTAAATTGCAACACCTGTTAATTGAGTGTTTCTTTTTTTTAATGACACATGTGTTGTTAATTCTAGTTTACTAAAAATTTAGGTAATGAGCCACACATACTGATAACAACAATTTGTTGTAAGATTCTTACAGAAGCTGTATTACTCTCTTTTTTTTCCATTTCTCTTGCTTTTTGCCAGTCACTATCACTTTAAGAGTTCCTGTTTGCTCACATAGCAGCTATTTCTCTTGCACAGCCCATGGTAATTATCGCTGGGGGGAAGGAGAAGCAGCAGCTGAAATCCGAGCGCACAAGTCTCTGATAACAGTTTTGTCCTGTGAAGATGAATGATGTGCCCTCTGCTTTTTSCCTATTTTTTACATGGTTTCAGAGCAGTTAAGCACCAATATCACAGGCAGAACAAAGTCATGCACTGAGAAGCAAAGGGAAAATAGGCTTTTCCAATTCCCTGAAGAATTTCTCTTTTTTGAGGTGTTGTGTTTCAGTTTAAGCTGCTGTTGTTTGATTCTTCAGGGAGGAGATGGCACTTACCTAATGAAGCTGTTTGCTGTATATACCCAGCTCACTGCTCAGGGCTGATCTTTCTTCCTGAAAATACAGATCACCCAAGGACATGACTTTTTTGGAGCATGTGGGAGCAGCACTGTTGGATTCCAGCCCTCAAAGAGCTGAGATGGGGAGCTAAACACAAAACCTAGCATTTGATAGGACAGGGGAAATGGCCACAGGTTGTACCAGGGGAGGGTAAGGCTGGATATTAGGGAAAAAATTCCTCCCTGAAAGGGTGGATGAGCATTGGGGCAGGCTGCTCAGGGAACAGTTGAGGTCACCATCCCTGGAAGTGTTCAGAAAAGGAGGAGATGTGGTTTGTGGGAATGGTGGGACTTGTTCGAATGTTGGCCTTGATGATCTTGGACGTCTTTTACAAAATTAATGATTGTGTGTATTACTCTGGCCCAGAGTAATACAGTGAAATGGGGTAAAGCAGTGGCTGTTTCTTCAGCCAGCTGCAGAGCAGAGGRTCTTCAGGAGCTTTGGTTTCCAAAGTGGCTCAGTGTACTAGCAGGAATATTGTGCCAGCCCCACATCAGACCCTGCATGGATCTGGGGGTTCACAAGGATTTGACCCATTGTATGAAGTGCTGTGATCAGCCATGACATCCAAGATTGGGGTGAATGCCCAAAATCTCTCTGCTGGCTTGCTCCAGACAGAGATCTCCCYGTTGGTTTTGCTGTCACTCTGTCCAAGCTGCAGTGGTTGCTCTCCCTCCTCCTCGCAGGCAGGCAGGTTGCACAGAGAGCAAAGGCTCACAGGAGACAGTGYCCTCTGCACTGAAACAAACCCCGAGAGGGGCTGCACCTTCACTCAGCACAACCACACATCTGTAGCACAGTGAGGGGATGTCACTGTGCTCCAAAAGCCCTTCAAGCTGAGGCAATGCTTTTGATGGAGCAGCAAGTCCATGGCTCAGGTCTGGGTAGTTSCACTGACAATTCTGTCATATTCCAAAGGAGAAGGGATGCATCATGCCACCAGCATTCCTGTGGGAAACTTCCCCAAGAGGATTTCTCAAGGCCTTGGCAGTGAGAGGTGGTGAATGCACCGATGGACTGGGGGCAGCAGAGAAGCCCAAAAAGATCCATCTCCAAAATGATGCATCTGCCCAGGGACAGACCATTGGACACTTGGGACATGCCTGATTTGCTGTCCCTTCTGCAGCAGGTCTGAAACTAACAGCTCCTGGTGTAGGTGCTTCCCAGGACCTGCTCCTGCCCTGCCTCCACATCTAACATTATYCCACTCAAAAAATGACTTTGGAAATATTGGTTATTTCCGAAATTTGGTTATTTTGGAACTACAGCCCCAGTATCAAATGCTATTACCATGTTTAAGTATTTATTTTACTGSTTTGCTTGTTTTGAAGCAGAGTTCCTGGCTTCAAACTGCAGCTTGGGAGGCAGCTGAGTGATTCTCACTTTTGGGAGCACCTTCCCAGTTCCAGTGGAACTGCTCTGACCTGGCAACCTACAAAGATGCAGCTTTTCTGCTGCTTTGGGGCCTGCTGCTCTTCTAACAATTTTTCCAGTTTCAAGCAGGATGAAAAACTGTGTTAACTGCCATTTTAAAATGGTACCTGAAATAATTTTTAAATTATACGCTGTTTTGAAAATGCCAGATAATGTTTCAATTAGAGCAAAAAGATCTAGGCTCCAGTCCACAGCTCTGGGACCCCCARCAGCAGCAGGACATGGAGCTGCTGGAACAAGTCCAGAGGAGGCCATGGAGATGCTCTGAGGGTGGAGSCAGGCTGGGTGAGCTGGGGATGCTCACCTGGACAGGAGAAGGCTCCAGGGAGATTTTGGGGCCCCCTTCCAGTGCCTGAAGGGGCTCCAGGAGAGCTGGAGAGGGACTTGGGACGAGAGCCTCGTGTGCCACACAAGGGGGAATGGCTTCCCACTGCCAGAATGGAATATTGGGAAGAAATAGTTTCCTGTGAGGGTGGTGTGCCCCTGGCACAGATTGCTGCAGTGTCTGTCCCTGCATCCCTGGCAGTGTCCCAGGCCAGGCTGGACAGGGCTTGGAGCAGCCTGGGCCAGTGGGAGGTGTCCCTGCCCATGGCAGGGGTGGAATGAGATGGGCTTTAGGGTCCCTCCAACCCAAACCAGTCTGGGATTTCCATCCAAGGAGGGGAAGAGGCACTTTCAGGGAGCAAAATAAAGCTGGAGCTGCCACTGGGGGTTATTTGCCTGTAGCTAATGCAGAGCAGATAATCCAAGTGTATTTAGATTTCCTTCCCTTGATGTCCTCGCATCTTCTCCCACAGCTGCTGGCTGGAGCCCTGGTCTGTCTCAGAGGGTGGAGGGGYTTATCTGCCACCTGCTTTTCCATGGATTTGGCCTGTGAGCTCTTTCAGTGCTGCCTGGTGTCAGTGGGTTCCTGATGAAACKGCAAAATCTCCTTTCTACCCTTAGTTCCAGTCTGGGCATAATATTATGTCTTTTTCTAAAACATGGAAAGAAGTACATGGAAACCCCCCCTGTGTGTCAGGGTTAGTGCTGGGGCTCAGCATTCAGCTCTGCTGGCAGAAAACACCCTCTGAAGGTATCTAACCTCACATTTAAATCCCTGCCCTGTGCATCACCAGGTACCTAAACAGGTTGAAGCTCTGATGTCTTCTAATACTGAGGGATGTCAGAAAAATCTGCTTGGTGCASACTGGGCCTGGGAACACCCAGTCACAGATTTAGAGGCCAGAAATACCCTGAGTGATACAGCAGGGAAAGCATCAAAAGAAGTTAAATGCAGAGAACATGAAGCTGTTATAAAGTAAACTGAATTTCCACTGATATTTCAGGATTTAAAGATGACTCTGTGTGTTTTCCCATGTTCATAATGTCTTTAATTTTATTGAGWCTCCCTGTGCTGTTGTATCCTGTGCTGAGGAGGACATGGAAGGTTTTTTAGTGCTGTCATGTGGATATGGAAGAGCTGCTCCAGCTCCTGCCTGCTCTGAATGATGTCACTCCGTGTCCTGGGCTTTCTCAAGAGCTGGGCTCTCCTAGCATCAATATCCATTACAGGAATTAGAAAATAAATGAGTAAGAGAGCTGAGCAAAGCTGATGCTACAAATAAGCCCTGACAACTTCCCTCCTGGATTGCTCCTGAATTTTGGAGTTGCTCAGTAAAAGCATGACTTGTGCTGTGACACTGATGACAGAGGTCAACATTTCCCTAAATAAATCCACAGGGAGCTTTTGTGGTGGGGCTTCCTTCCTCCAAGGGGACAGTGGGACTGGGACAGAGGCAGTCCAGGGACTGCCCAAGCATTTTTCCCTGTGGTATCTCTTCCAGGAGAGTTTGCTGTGAGGCATGAGCCAGGTGGAGGTGGAGGGGAGTGATTGCTGCAGTTCCCTGGCAGGGGAAGCAGAGGACCTTGAGTGCTACAGTAAGTGGCAGTGTCAGAGCACAGGGAGAGATGCTCTGWGACACAGAGCTGTGCATCACTGCCTCAGATCACTGAGGAGGCCCAGGGCTGCCTTCAGACACCAGACAGGCTCCTGGAGGACAATTCCCCTCCAGCTGTAGCACACATGGTCCYAGCTCTGGTTCAGTGCACCTGGATTTGAGCTCAGCTTGTTGTGCTCCTCTCACACTCCTGCCCTTCCTGCTTCCCAGAGCGTGATCAACCCASTGCAACTCCCTGCACATCCCAGGAGGAAATTGTTTAGTGTCTGACAGATCCAAGGYATTTCCAAAAGCAATGACACTCTGGCTCCTCATTTTTTGTTCCCAGACTTTTTTGGCATCGTGGATAATGAAGCCTGGTGTGTCTGGGATACCTCATGGAGCAAAAGTGCTGCCATAAAATACAATTACCTTGTGCTGAGTGGAAGGTGTT
Organism: Cardinalis cardinalis; assembly: GCA_014549065.1. Classification (NCBI taxonomy): domain Eukaryota; kingdom Metazoa; phylum Chordata; class Aves; order Passeriformes; family Cardinalidae; genus Cardinalis; species Cardinalis cardinalis. The sequence goes on from JACDOX010000095.1 coordinate 2,101,318, forward strand.
ATTTACCTGCCCTGCTAAACTGCTGCAAACTCTTCATTATTTTGATTATTTTCAGGCAAATGCTTTGTTAAAGGCAGGAACTTCAGGGGGAATTGGGAAAACAGCCCTTTGGCATCAGTGTCATTATTTCTCATTGTGCCTCGAGCTGCAACTGTTGAATGTGGAACTAAAAGATTTTTTTTCTTCTTCCTTTGCAGGTAAAAATCTCTACACCAATGAATATGTAGCTATCAAACTGGTAAGTAGTAGCTTCAGGTGTCTTTAAATGATTTATACTTCATCTTAAAAATTCAGACCAAAAGCAAGTTTTTCAGTTTGGGCTCAGTGCTGCTCCSACCCTCAGCTGGGAATGATTTGTTAAAACTAAAAKAAGTTCYTAAAAGCAGGAAAAAMCCCCATCCTTCCACCTTTGGAAGGTTTTTGGTTCCTAAAGGATCTGTAGCTGTGTTGGAGCAGTGAGAGCCTTGTTCCTCTGCCCAGGTCCCACTGAAGGGCACTGGTGGTGGGTTTGCACCTCCTGCTGCTCCATGGCTCAGACCTTTCCATTCAGGACTTCAGAATGTTTGGCTAGGAGCATGTCACTGTGCAGCCTGGTGGCCCATGTTTTTGGAGTCAAGAGGCAGGAAAGAGGGTGTTCCTTTGGTTAAAATTCCCTGGGGGAGCAGAGTTCTGTCTGGTGTGGTACTGAGAGCCTGCAGATGCARCAGGCAAAACAAGATCCAGTTTGCTGACAGTCAGTCCTTCCTCTGGCTGCCTTGGGTTGCAGAGAAGATACAGTCTCATCATCTGTGGAATCTGGGGGATGGGGAACTCCCTAACTTGCAGCTCTCCAGCATTTATAAACTCACAGCCCAGTAGTTTGTGTTTAGGCATTTACTTTTCCTCCCTGTAAACTCAGACTTTCATTAGTCCCTTGGGGTTTCAGATTCCATGTCTTCACCTGATGGGCTGAGTTCTCATGTGAACACTCYGTAAACATAACCCAAGCCCTAAAATCTGAAGTTAAAGCTGTGGTGCTGTATTGACACTGCAGCAAACCCCCCAGTTTGCCCAGTTGATGCTCTCTGGCAAAGTGACAGGAAGCACTCTGGTGACAGAAAATCAGGATGGATTTGGTGTATTAATCGTGATCACATTTGAGTGCCTCAGATTCCATACCTCTGGCATTCCCCTTATGATGTCTAGTAAATGAAAAATAATTACAGCTTTGCAGGAGGGACTTGTTYTCACACCTGTTGGCAAATGCCAGAAGACGTTTCCTAAAGTAAATAAATAAATGTCTGCAGAGGAATTCAGGAACAGAGTATCCCACACAGGTTTGGGCATCCTGGAAGGGACCTTAAAATTCTTCTCATTCCACCCCGTGCCATGGTGGAACACCAAGGACACCTCCCACTCTCCCAGGTTGCTCCAAGCTCCATCCAACCTGGTCTTGGACTCTTCCAGGGATGGGGCAGCCACAGCTGTGCTGGACAACCTGTGCCAGGGCCTCCCCACCCTCACAAAGAATTTCTTCTCGATCTCCCATCCATCCCTGCCCTCTGGCAGTGGGAGCCATTCCCTGTGTCCTGTCCCTCCATCCCTTGTCCCCAGTCCCTCTCCAGCTCTCCTGGAGCCYCTTCAGGCCCTGCCAGGGGCTCTGAGCTCTCCCTGGAGCCTCCTCTTGTCCAGGTGAGCACCCCCAGCTCTCCCAGCCTGGCTCCATAGGAGATATGAATGCACATCAGAAAGGAGAATTGTTGCTTTTAGGCCATAGAAAATGTGCTGTGTACACAGACAAGGTGTTTTATTGAGGCAATAATGCTTCTAATTTGCTTCCACAGATAATCCCACAAAGTTGTTGCATTGGAAACCATAAGTTAGAACACAGCTGTACTAGTCCAAAGGGTGCTTTTTTTCTCTCAGAAAAGTGGCTGCAGTGACACCTCTCAGTAACCTGAAGCTTTTCCATATGGCAGGACTCAATGGCATTGCCTCATGGCTGCCTCAGCCTGTTTTTCTGGTCACATTCTTCATTTTTCTTACTATTTTTTCCCCCTTAATAACTGAGTGTTAWAGCAGTTCCTCTGCACCACTCTCCAGTTTCATTTGCCCTGTTGTGATCCAGGCTTAGAAATCTCAGGTCCTTCTTGTGTGCGGGGCTGGAATTGCCATCTGATAGCCATCCAGGTGTCCATATCCATGCTCTGTTTTGGAGAAGTTTAAGGAGGGAGCAGTAGGAGAAATGAGGGTTTCTTGATCTCCTAATCTTAGACAAAATTCCACAGGAATAAGAATGACTCAGCCTCCTCAGCAGCAAATACATTTTTCTTACATGTGGACTTAACTGCTCTTTTCTTTATCCTTCAAATAATTTGTGGATTAGTGGYGGAGTAGCTGTAAGATGTACTTATAGGCAACACTTTCTTTTATCTTCATTGTTGAACTGAGTCAAAGCACTGCTCCAAGTCCTTCAAGCTGTGAGATCCTCTCCCAGCACTGCAGCCCTGCTGTCTCAGCTATTCCTGCCTCCTRTCATGACATTAGAGCTGGAAAATGAGGGAATTGTGTGATGGATTCCAAGAACCTGTCAGAAAGTGCTGCAAAATTCCATGCTAATGCCTCATGGATTATTTTGGCACTGAGGCTACACCTTGGAAAGCTGCTGGCAGTGGAGGTTGGTCCTTGTGTTGATGGGTGCGGTGTCACCATCTAGCTTCTGGTCCTGCTCTTCAGCTGCCTTACTTGGTCAGGGGCATCTGGTTTATTCTTCTGAGGTTTTTCAAAGCTGCTCTGCCCACATGAGGAATTTCTTCCCTGGGAGCAGCCAGCCTGGTGCCCCCCAGCTGCAGTCAGAGCACAAGTACCAGGCCATCCCCTCGCAGCAATGATGACGCCCTTGGTTCCAGCTGTGGATTTTCTCTGTTAGGCAGCAGCAATTCGGTTATTTTTACTGCAAACACAAAATCTGCCATCATCCCTAAGCCCTTGGCCTACAGGACAACCATCTGTGCTGGTATGATCTTCTCAGAAGCTGCCATGACTCTGGCAAGTGTCCAGAGCTCTGGCTCCAGCAGCTCCTGATGCAGAAGCAGCTCAGGACTGCCTCCCCTGATTTTGTCACGAGCAGCATCATGTCCTGCATCAATCCTTCCCCTTTGCATGTTTGGATAAATAAATTACTCCCTGAACATGCTGAGCTCCTGTTGCCCTGAATCCCTGTGCTCTGCAGGTGTCTGTAGACCCTCCCTCAAGCCACCAACAATTCCCTTAATTTTTATGTAACAAACTTGTTTGTGTGTTGCTTTGTGTTTGCCTTCAGTGCAGGTTCAGTTTTTCCTCCAGAATATTTTTTCACATTGTTTGCTGAGTATTTGGTCATATTTGTCTTCTGGAGCTTTAAAACATCAGGAATTTGATGACCTTGGAAGCCTTTTCCTACCTCAATGATTCTATGATTAAGCTGGGAAGTAACCAGGAGCACTCATTCCCCTTGCTGGAAAATGGATGGCTGGTGGGGAACAGCTTGGCTACAAGTCAAATTGCCTGAATTCCTGTACAGAATTCCTTCTCCACACTTAGAAAGAAGCCTTGAGTGCGGAGTTCACAGCCAGTGTGGACATCAGTCTTMCAGTGCAGACTAGAGGTCAGCAAAAATTGAGGCCAGTATGAACTCCTATCTCCAGGCTGCCTGGGCTGTTGGTAAACCCCATCCATGTCTATCCCAAGTGCACAGTTTTATTGCAAATGTAATTACTTCAGTCTCTTAATCCTCTCCATATTAACTTTATATTTTTAGAACCTCTGTAATCTTGCACGTTAATGCCTTGATGGATTGTAGGCATTAAGTCTTGTATGTAAAAGACAGATGAGTAACAGTTAATGAATGGGATGGTTTGGGTGCATTGCAGACTTACAATTTTATTTTTTTTTGTATTTTGTGGATAAAAATAGAATATTATTGAGTGTTTCAAGATGTTTGACTGACAGCTGCCACAAGGAGGGGGAGACTTCTTCCTTTTTCCCAACTGGCTGCACTGTGGTGCTTGCTGTGAGCCACTGTGGTCTGATCTAAAACACACTTGGATGACTCAACATTTTTCAGAAATACAGGCTGGAGACCAGSAAAAGCACTGTGGGCAGTCACAGTGCCCACAGTGAACCGGGGCTTGAGCTTTTGCAACCTTGACTTCCCTCTGCTAATGTCCAGGGTTGTTCAACAAGGACCAGGAGCTCTGTGGAATGATCCTTGAATTTCACTGCAATGAATGAGCTTTGTAYTTAAATGAGGATGTTATTTCTTCTCCAGAGAGCAAATCTTACTGCTTTTTGTTCTTTTCTTATTTAAATGACATTTAATGGTGAAGTCAGTTGCTAGAATTTCAATTTGAGGTGTATTAATACTGCACAAGTCTTCAAGTATAGGACAGAACGTTTTTTAGTCAAACTGATTTTAACCAATTTATTTATTTTTGTCCTAGGAACCAATTAAATCCCGGGCACCACAGCTTCATTTAGAATACAGATTTTATAAACAACTTGGAAGTGCAGGTGAGTAAACCTACCTAAAGCTTATCAAAAGTTTTACTGAATTTCTTTAATAAAGGCATTTCTTTATTAAATCAAACACCACCATAGTATTTGTTGTGTAACTCTGACTTGAACTTGGGGATCTGGGCCAATTCCTTTTAGCCATACACAAGTTTTGGAAGCGATTTGGTGAGAATGGGATCATAATGATGATATTGGATAATTGTGTGGACCTAAAACCTTGAGTTTGAGAGGATTTGCTGATATGGAAATACTCCTGTAAGTGTGTTTGTAAARCACAGGAATTGTCAATGAATGGAAAGTTACTTGTTTTTAGAACAACACCCCTTAAGTAGGTGATCTAAAGTCTAAACCTAGAAAATTGTTTTCATTTTTACTTGTTAAATCATAAGATTGTCCCCAAGCCCCATGGCTCCTCTGTGCAATCATGGTCTACAGCAAACAGGAGAAAAATAGAGCAGGATCAGCCAAAGGTGGAATTTTTTATACATTTTTTTCTGGCAGTCTCTGATTTCTCTGATGCAGAGCCTCAGCTGTGTCTAATAGTGTTTGGATTTTTCTTCCCTGAATTTATGGTTGTGTTTTAAGCCTGAAGAGCCTTTTAGCATGTGCTGTTTCCCATGCCAAGGATTTCCACAGCCTTGTGCAGGGTGTTCCACTGCTCAAGGAAGTCTCTGTGAAGCAACAACCTTCTCTTCTCCTTCTGTGCCTTGAACATGTATTGACTTTGGGGTTTTGACAAGTTTCTTACATTACTGTAGTGTTTTTATACTTCTGATTTTATTTTTCCTGTTTTCCTTGACTGGACCCAGCTTCCACTTGCAGAGGATGTCTGATGGACATCCAGAAATACTTTGGTGATAATATATTACCAAAATACTTAGTTGAACTTCTGCTGGAGTTCTGTTGGTGCTTGTGATTTCAGGGATACCCCAGCCCACGTGTCTTGTGACACATGAGTGAATCCCAGCCTGCTTTTTCTACACCACTTGGCTTCCTTCCACTCTTTAAAGATGTTATTACAGAATTATAAAATGATCAAAGTGGAAGGAGTGGCTTTATTTTGGTCAGATTAAGTATTTTTAGGTTTTCCCCTGTTCCTAAAGAATTTAAGCTTTCCATCCCGTAATATTTACCCACTCAGAGCATTCATGGGATGGTTTGGGTTGGAAAGGACCTTAAAGCCCATCTCATTTCACCTCTGCCATGGGCAGGGACACCTCCCACTATCCCAGGGTGCTCCAAGCCCTGTCCAGCCTGGCCTTGGATCCTTCCAGGGATGGGGCAGCCACAGCTGCTCTGGGCACCSTGTGCCAGGGCCTGCCCACCCTCACAGGGAGAATTCCTTCCTAGTCTTGGAGCATTTGTCCAGGGGCTGTTGAGAAGCCTCCTGAGCACCCTGACTGTGTTTCTGTCTCTGTGGTCCCACGAGTGTCGCACACCCAGCTCTGATGAGCTGTTGGATGCCTTCAGAAGCTCTTGTGCTGCAGTTTTGCTAAAACAATTGGAAATTGGCCAAGACTTGAGTGGAGGATATGAACTTCAGTTCTGGTCTCACCATGAAACTTGGAATCCCAGCAAAACAGATTTTGGTGGAGTCAAGCTGCCAGGAGCAGGGAGGCTTGGCTTGGGAAGAGTGGCTGGAAAAACAGATAAATAATCACCAACATTGGGGTAATAGAGGGGCTTGTTCTCAGTGATGTTGCTGGTAATGGTCCTTGCTCTGGAGCTGCTCAAACAGCCAGGCTTGAACTTCCAGTAGGGATGTCTGCTTGCTTGGAATTGTCCTACACCTGCCAAACCAAGACTGGAAGTGTCCGAACACATGGTGTGCATGACTCAGAGAGAGCAACAGTAGCATTGCATGTGACATTCTGCTCAATAAATTAGCCAATTAATCCTGCCAAATGACGTGTCTGGCTGCAGCTCCCACTGTTAGCTGAAGGAGGGAGAGCAGGGGGAGCCTGGTTGTGACACCACAGGAGCCACCTCGTCCCCTCGTCCCCATTCAACTGCCTGGGCAGCCAGATGGTCCCAGTGAGCTCTGAGATGTCAGAATTGTCATCACATGCAGCTTTGGGAGAAAAATGGGGGATTTTTTCCTAATAAGAAAGAGTTTTAATGGTGATTTCTTTCTTGGATGTTCAGAATAAACATTTTTAAAGGTGTTACTCTTGAGTAGTAATAAGAGGAAAACTTAGGCTGGAAGGGACCGACCTACTTGGCCAGTGCCTGAAGGGTGTATGTGGGTATCAATAACCTGCTGCACTTGGCATCATCAAAAGCTAGTGAAAAGTGGKTTTTTTCCCCTGTTTCTAAGCTATTCAGTCAAGTTTTGCATTTCCCTTTGTGCAGTTGGACAGAGTAGCAAACAGCCCAGTAATTCAGAAGCTAAATCCTGAGATGAGTTTCCATGTGAGATGTTTCCAYGTGAACAGAGGATGTGATAACTGCCTCTTCCTTTAGCAGTGATTCTGTGGCTCCTGTGCCACGTGCTCCATCAGCTTCCATGTTCCAAGACTTTCTGACAGGGCACTGAAGTTGCATCTGTTCCCTCCCAGCAGCTCCAGTTCCTCTGCCTGCCACATGGCTCAGATGAGGATCCCCAGTCAGCTTGGATTAGCAAAGGAGCAGACTGGATTTCATGTGTCTCAGACATCTTAAGATGCTTCACACTAGATTAAGTGATGGAGCAGGGAGAAGTTTGACAAAGGGATGTAAACTGTAGGAATGTGGCTCTTCTTGGTGCTTTTCAGAACTGCTCAATACTGGTGGGGGGACCCAGTGGATTCAGAGAAAGTCCTGAGTCAGGAGTTACCAACTCACAGATACCTCTGATGTGCTGCTTTGGATATTTGATGCTGTCTCTGATGTTTCAGGGCCTCCTTGTTTTAGGGAACTCAACAGCTCCCTTGTAATTCCCTTCCTCTAACTGGAGGAATGTTTGTGCACAGAAACGGATTTTTGTGATTCTTCCTTGAACATTTCTCCCTGCAGCAGTCGAGCAAGGCCCTGCTGCACAGTGACCATCTGCTAGCTTCTTCCTTCTCACTGTGGAATTAAATATCTAACAACCTAAAATAGTGTCTGAGCACCTTGCCTTCATGTGAGCAGCAAAACAAAGCAGCAAAGCTTGGGCATGGAGTCAGAGACCTGATGGTCAATCCATAGGGTGTCTCAGGAAAGCACATCTTTCCTTTAGGAAATGTAATTCATTTAGGTTTTGGGTRGTCTGGGATGTGATCCATTTGCTCACCAAGGTAATTGATATAGTTTTAATCAGCTCTATGCAAACTAGTTGCATTGCTCTCATCAGTCCTCTAGTGCCAGTGTTGTACTGAACTGTTTAATGATTGGTTTTTGTCCTAAAAGTCACATTGCTCCAGCATCCTGACTGGAGTCAGGATCATTCAAGTCTCCAACATGTTTCTGGTACTGGATAAATCATTTGAGCATGTCATTTGTCCCCTGCACTTTGGAGTTTGTGAAATAAACTGAGTTATTTGTCCATGGTCAAACAGACCCAGATCCTGGAATAATTCAACTTCTTGGGCAGTTACCAAAGGACAAAGCTTTGGCTTTGCTTGAACTGCCCCCTGCACAGCCAGCAGCATCCCAGGACCCTCCTGCCTGGTTTGGGATKAGTAAAAGCCACTGCTTTTCCCATGGCTTGCAGGAGTCCTGCAGCAGCTGGGTCCTGCTGGTGGCACACCAGGGTCTCAGTGGGTCCATTGGCTGTGTCCTGTGGGCTCTGTGGGCATGTGGATAACAGGAATGGTCTTTTTGTTTTGAGGCTGATTCCAGATTAGAAGAATCTAATCTTCTTTTCAGGAGCTGCTGGAACAAGTCCAGAGGAGAGCACAGAAATGCTTCAGGGGCTGGAGCCAGGCTGGGAGAGCTGGGGGTGCTCACCTGGACAAGAGAAGGCTCCAGGGAAACCTCAGAGCCCCTGGCAGGGCCKGAAGGGGCTCCAGGAGAGCTGGAGAGGGACTGGGGACAAGGGATGGAGGGACAGGACACAGGGAATGGCTTCCACAGCCAGAGGGCAGGGATGGATGGGAGATTGGGGAAGGAATTCTTTTCTGTGAGGGTGGGGAGGCCCTGGCACAGGTTCCCCATCCCTGGAAGTGTCCAAGGCCAGGYTGGATGGGGCTTGGAGCAACCTGGGATAGTGGGAGGTGTCCCTGCCCATGAGGGGGTAAAATGAGATGGACTTTAAGGTCCTTTCCARCCCAGACTATTCTGGGAATGTCACCACATTTCAAAGCACCTCTGGAATCTCTCCCTGAAGCATCACCTTTGGAAGGTAAAATGGCAGTAAAAAATTCCAGCCTTCTTCTGGCTGCACGGAGCTGATGCTCAAGCTTCCACATAGTGACAGCTTCTGCCTGTGCACGTCGTGTGCAGAAGTCATGCATTTTTGATTCAGTAGTAGTTTATTTTTATATCAGCTGGCAGATGAGTCACACCTTCCCCCAGCCCTCACAGTCCCACCTTGGCTCATGTGATGGATTCATGCACACACGTGGCAGCCGTGCATTGTGCCACTGCTCTGGAGCCAGTGGTCATTCCCAGCATGGGGAGGTGACACTGGCAAGTGGCTGTGGGACGTCATGAGCCTGCAGAGTGGCGTGGTGAGGAGCAGAAGAGGAGTGTGATAGGCTGGAGAATCCCAGGAAACCGAGATCTCTGCAGCGCCCAGCCCACGCAGGGGATGAGTCACAGTGTAGGAGCAGAACGTTCTGAGTCAGGGAGGGCTGTGTCAGTGCATATAGAATATTGACGGATTCTGTGGTTTTGTTTTAATTCCTGCTCTGTAAACAAGTTCACCTCTAATGAAGTATGGAGTCTGTGTGTTTACTTCGGGATCTCTCTGTGTTGCACAACTCGCCAGAGCGAAGCAGTCTGTTTACTTGTCAGGAGGTAGGACTGAGGGAAATGAAGGTGTTATAAATAACCAATCCTTTGCATAGTCTAGTCAATATTTGCATATATATTCCTCAGTGTGGCTGAGCTGTCTGCTATCCATGCTGCCTATGGAGTTCTCCTGTTGGGATTGCTCGTGTTGAGCACCTTTTCCTGTGTTGCTCTTGCTTTACCCACACACACTGTGTATGTATCGGCGTGCTTTATGAAGAAATCCTTTCCATGCCAGTTGCACAATGCTGTCATTCACGTGGCAATTATGGGTCATTTTGGTAAAGCTCGTTATGGGATGGATGTAAACAAGTCTCCGTGGTGGAGCTGCCAACACCACAATTTTATGGGGAGGTCATTGAGCACAACTCTCTTCCCCAAGGGAGGGGGAGTAACTCCAGGCCGTGGGAGGGAGGGTTAGTGCAAGTGGTCCCCACCCTTAGGTAATTAAGAAGTGTGAACATACCCATTAACAGTGGCTACAGTCATCCTCAGAATTCCCACTGATATGTGCCACCTGGATGGAAACATGGCTGTGGCCAGGAGCTGAGCCAGGTCACCCCTCAGCAGGGAGCTGGTTTGGCTGATSGTRAARTCATGGAGTGCTTTGGGTTGGACGGGACCTKACAGCTCATCTTGTGGCCATATGGGCACACCTTCCACTAGACCAGCTTGCTCAGAGCTCTGTCCAACCTGGCCTTGAACATTTCCAAGGGTTCCCCTTTGCACCCCAAAGTGAGGTTGGACATGTGTGGAGCAACACGTGGCTGTCACCTGAGGTATTTTATGTCCTACTTATTGTATGGGTTTGTTCATACCTGTCACACTGCAACCCTCTGGATAAGCACTGCAGCCTCCTCCTTTGAAATGCTGGAAATATTTTATATTGCCAGTGTTCAGTGACTGTAAGAGTTTAATAAGTGACTCATCTGTGCAAGGTGATACAAAACTGACATCTCTTTACAAGGAAACAGCTTTGGGACACATCTCATGTCACTCATTCCCTACCTCAGATGCCTGCAGTAGACCCTGAAGGTTTTAAGATGTTGGGTTAATTTTCTACCAGTGAGGAAAATTGTCTCCATTCTCCAATTCTGCACAGAAGTGTGCCCTTGGCCAGAGGTGGGAGATATTCAGCAATGRAGATACAGTTTCATTCTGCTGAAGATGTTTTTAGGCAAAAATTGGAGACCCCAATGCTGAGCTGTATATTAAGGAATGGTGATCAGCAGCTTCATTGTAAAGTCAGAGTAGTCCRAGGAGCCTGGATTTCCAGGCTTTTGAATTGCAGAATAAAATGTAGTGGATTACTGTAAAGTGCTCAGTTAGACCCTGCTGCTTTCAGGGCTGGCTTGCTGTTGATCTCCAGAGAATTATGTTTCACTATTTAAAAATACATGGCTTTTCTTTCATCTGGCCATTCCCTTGTTAGGAAGGGCTTCCTGAATGTGCACATTTCAGCATCTCACCATCAGAAGTTTTGACTTCCTTGGGCTAAATTTAGGTTTTGTCAATTGGAAGTTATCAGATGCTTTTAAAGCAAGGCCATTAATATTTGAATACGAGATTAGGAGAGTTTCCTTTTTATGTTCCGAAAAGTCCTCGTGCATCTCCTGCTCTTCCGGTGTTTGTGGCAGTGATCACAAATCAAACACCAGCAACTCCAGGCAGCAGCTCCAAATCAAACACCAGCCACTGAAGGGGAGCAGCAGGATGCTGGGAAGCTGGAAAATGCCTTTCCTGGAGACACTTTTCCTTGAAGCCTGACATGGCCATAAACCTGGGGCAGCTGGACTCATCCAGGTCATCCCAGATGCCTCGCTGGGTTCTCCTCATGGTCAGCAATGCCCACTGAGAGCAGGCTGTGGGCTGTGGGATGTGCTGCTGCCCTGAGGATCCAGCAGGACTCAAGGAGAGGGACAGACATTTCATGGTTAAAGTCTCTGTGCTGCCTCTGGTGCCTTCTAGCAGACCCTGAGCTGAGATGTGCCTTGCTGGCTGTGCTTGGGAACTGCAGTTCCTCAGCCATCGGAGTGGGGAGATGAAGACCACAGAACCACAGRCTGGTTTGGGTTGGGAGGGACCTTAATGCTCATCTCATTCCATTCCCTGCCRTGGGCAAGGACACCTTCCACTATCCCAGCTGCTCCAAGCCCTGTCCAACCTGGATTTGAAAACTTCCAGGGATKAGGAGTCCACATGACATGTGATGTTTGAAGATAAACTTTGGAATTTATATTTACATTGAATGAAAAGCCCAGTTTGGCAATGAGGGCCAGGATAATTAATAAGGATTAGGAGCTGGTGTGCTATTCTGCTTGTTYCCCTTACCTATCCCTTCTATGAACATTCTTCAAGCCATGGGGATGCTGCACTTAGGAACTAATTGAGGTTTAAAGCTATGTAATTAGTGTTGAGGGGGCTGCTGTGCCAGGTGCTGAACACTGTCTTGATCCAAAGCTCTTTCCCCTTTGGAAGGTGGGTGCTGGATTTAGTGGGATCCCTTCCAGTGCAGCAGAGGCATGCTATATACACACTGGAGGTGTCTAAGGTGAAACACTGAGCTGTGCCAGGGAAGTCCTGTTATGGAGGGCTGCCCACCTCCCAGGCAGGCTCTCCAATGGGTTTGGAATTTGTGTTTTGGAGCTGTGCCCTGCCTGCTATTGAAAAACCTCCTCTCATTGCTAAAAGACAAGCCACAGGCTCTGCCTGAGTGTGATGGGTCAGGCTGGAGTTCTGAAGTTTTGTAATAATTTTGCTGTCTGAAAGTTCCTACCCGCTCTTACTTGACTCTCTTAAGGTGAAACAGAGATGGTATCTGGAGGCAGGATCTGATTTAGTGCCTCTGAACTTCTGTTGGCAGCAGGTGCTCCTGCCATTAGAGGGAGTGGGAGGTTTYCCCTCAGGCTGGAAGGACAGTGTGGGTAACACTTCCCTACTCATGTGAAAAATCCCTTTTTCCCTCCAATCCTGCAGTAGTGATGGGACTGATGGGAGCCAATCTCTTGCTTTGTTGTGGAGAGTTTACATGATTTKATTCTTACCCATCACTTTCTACTTGGATGCTGCTGCAGGGGCAGACCTGCAGAAATCCACCCTCCCAGTGGGACCAGTGGGAGCTCTGGGGGCCCGAGCTGCACCCACAGCTTTGCAGGAAGATGCCAGCACAGCTCTGGGGTGACACACAGGGCTGTGCTGCCAGAAATGGCCCCAGATTGTCCCAGCACAGTCTGGTGGGAACCTKGCCTTCAGCTGCCTGAGCAAGGCTGAGCATCATCTTCCTCCTGAGCACCCAAAGGTACATGTCCAGTACCACGTCTGCTTTATCCAGCTGGATCTGACTCCTGATCTGCCATCCCAGGTAAAAATGCTGCTGGATCCAGGACAAATCCTGCCTGTTATGTGCCAGTTTGGCCTTAGGTCTCTGTGCTGTGCTGGTGACACTGCCTGTSGCTGCAGCTCAGGCTGGCAGAGCCTCCCTGCATTGTTATCATGGAAGTGTCACCCTGGTGTGCAGCTGGGCAGGGAGCAGGGAAAAGCTCTGCCTCCAGCCAACAGTCTCCCGTGGAGATGAGCTGAGGAAGAGCAGGAGCCACCTGGGGCTTGCTGTGATCAAACCAAAATGGTTCTCTGGGCACCAGAGGAGCAATTCAGCACAAGCAATTTGTGTTTGCTGCTTTTGTGGCATTTTTCATCTGCCCAGAAGTAGCTTCTTCCCTGACACTGCTTCTGGAGTTAAATTTGAGTGCTGCTGAGCAACCAAGAGCTCTTGTTGTTGATTTCTCTTGAGGTTGTACCTGTAATRTCTTTAACCACATCACTTCATGTGCATAACGTGTTGCTGAGGGGCAGTTCTGATTTCTGCTCCCTGTCACCAGGAGCACCACCTGAGGGGATAGTTGGAGCTGTATTAGGGAGGTTCAGGTTGGATTTTGGGAAAAGGCCTCTTCCCCTAGAGGGTTCTGGGCRCTGAACAGGCTCCCAGGGAATGGTCACACCCCAGGGCTGCCACAACTCAGGGAGTTTGGAAAATGCTCTCAGGCACAGGGTGGGGTTGTAGGGGTGTCTGTGCAGGGATAGGACTTGGATTTGTTGGTCCTTGTAAGTCCCTTCTAGTGCAGGATATTCCATGATTCTATGAATTTGTTCTCAAAAGAAAATAAAATTACCAAGGGACCCCATGATTTCATCTCAGCTCCCTCTCAGCAGGTGGAGATGAGCAATTGCACAGCAAAGGAAAACTGATTAGGAGCAACTTCCAATGGCTCCTTGGATTTTTATTTGTGGGGAGGGGGAGGGAGAGAAGGGAATTTGTTCCTTTGTTGGTTTCTTTCTTTCTCTCTTTTTGGTTGGGTTTTTGTGGGTGTTCTTAAACAGCAGAGCCCAGTTGGCCACCCAGAGCTCACACAGTGACCTGCAGTGGAGCAGAGTCACGGAATTGTTTAGGTTGGAAAAGAATCCTTCTCAAACCATCAAGTCCAACCACACCCCAGCAGTGACAAGGCCACCATGAGCCCCTGTTCCCAGGTGCCACATCCACGTGGCTCTTAAATCCCTCCAGGAATGTCATTGAGTGGCTCCRCCACTGCCCTGGGCAGTTCCAGTGGTTTTCTTTCATCCTTGTCCTTGTATTGCAGGTATGTGGGAAAAGGTAATAAGGATAGAACTTAAGCTAGAACTTTTTTGGATGGTTTGAAATAACTCTTCTAAAATTATTTACTGGTTTTATCCTTCTTTTAAGGTGTTGTTCTATGTGCCAGCTGCCATTATCACTGGAGCAGGACATTGTGTTAGATACAAAATCCAACAGTAACCTGGAGATTTGAATGCAGTCATTTCCCCCAAGCCCTAGAAATGTGAATTCAGTCTTTTGAAACTTGAGRAAAAAAAGCAATTTATTGTGCTGTGCTTTATTCTTCTGTGTTTGTCAAGAACAGAAACAATTTCACTTGACTAATTTAGTTGTTAGAGCTGAGAAACTGCCTGTGAATGGGTGTTTCTGGGTACACTTCCCAGATTTTGAAAGTTTTCCTGCATTTGACCTTTCCAGATAGGATCGATTCACCTTCCAATCTTTTTTTATCTTTATGAATACAAATATGAATGTCTCCTTGGTACCCCCTGTTCAAGTGCTTCTTGCTTTATGGATGTGAAGAGTTTTTTAATTGAGAGAAGCCATGATGTCAGGAAACCAGCTTGTACCACTCAAGGAGGATGAAATGCCACCCTGTTCTAATAACACAACGATCCTGAGATTTGTTTTTCTGCAGTCAAAGTAAAAATCAAATTGTTCGGATTTTTACCAGCATCAAGAACAAATATGTTCTTCCTTCTGTCCTTCCCCAGTCTGTTTTTCTCCTGTTCCTTTTCCCCTACCTTTTCTTTTTGTAGGTTCAAATATTACCAAAATTAAACAAAACACAGCAGGGTTTAAATACATCCTGCATAGTCTGAGATAAACCAGAGTGAGGCTGGAGTCTTGGAGTCCACATGGAGCTCCCAGGAGATGACAGTAGCTCTGTCTCCTCCCAGCTCATGCACAGCTCTTGCCTTACACTGTGCTCAGTGTCATCTCCTCCATGGAAAGCCCAGCTCTCTCTGCCATCATCAGGGAGAAGGTGTTGATCCAGTACCTTCCTGTGGCTTTTCCATCCCTGGAAGTGTTCCAGGCCAGGCTGGATGGGTCTTGGAGCAGCCTGGTCTGCTGGAAGGTGTCCCTGCCCATGGCAGCTTTGAGGTCCCTTCCAGCTTCTGATGTTCTCCTTTGAGTTATTTCCCYTCGATTCAGAGAGTGTTTGAGCTGTGCCTTTTCCACATCCAAGGCCAGGAGCAGGGCCTTGCTCTGCCTCTCCTCCTCCTCACCCACTGATGGGCTACAGCAGAAGGTTCTGCTGCAGAAATTCCTGCTAGGCAGTGGTGCAGGAGCATTCAGCATTGCTAGGAGAAGTGATTTATTGCCCAGACAAAGCAGGGAAAAGATGCTGTGAGAAGCTGGCAGCAGAGCTGAGTGTCTGGCAGCAGCTGGAGCACGCAGCAGGAGATGTGTGAGGGGTCTGGACAGGTCTGGCTGCTCTTCACCTTGTTCAGGTGAGTGAGAAACAACTGAAGGTAAATTTTGGGCTCTCAAACCACAGTATCAGAGCTCAGGAAAGCAAGGAAACTGTTCAGGAGCTTTACAGGCTGGAAGCACTCACAGCATGGTGGTTCTCTCTGTGGATCACCACTGGAGCTGCCACAGTGCCAGCCTTCCTCCAGCTCCTCCAACCCCACTTCTCCATGTGGATGTTTCTGTGTGTGTGGTTGTTGGATCACATCCCTGTTTTTAGGTTCTTTCCCTARTCTTATGCCAGTTCAAGGTTTGTGAAGCTTAGGAGTGGTTGGTGAGATTGTGGCAGACCTTTTCCACCACCTCTTTTTCCACCTGCAGGTGAGCTGGTGCTGGAGTCACAAATTGCATTTTCTGCTTGTTTCCCTTCACATCTCAACTGCTGTTTCTCAAGCAAGAGAAAACAATCACCCAAAATCTCTGTGCTTCCCTAAGCTCCTCAGGGAAGACTGAAGGTGAAGGACTGTATTATAAAGCTTTTGCAGCTGTACTTTGAAGGAAGATATCTCTGAAAGGCATCCAATCAAATGTATAAAAGACCCTTAGGACCAGGTTATTCCAAATAGCAAGCCCAATCTCAACTTTKGTTCCATCTTTCTATTTTTGAAACAGACTATTCCAAAATCTGAAGGGCAGGATGAGTCTTTTTACTTGCAGCTCACAGAAATAACCTRTTAACTAACATGCTCAGGTAGATTTACATGGGACATGTTTGAAGACATTAAAAGCTGAGATCTTGGCCCAGTCAATGTTGATCACAAATCTTCTCTTTCAGCCAGGATTTTATTCCGATTTGAAAATTAAGAGAAGGGTAGATCCTCATTAGTGTAATCAGCTTAAATGGGTTGACTACTCTAAAGCAATTTGTTTAATTTGTTTGGAACATGTTTAATTTTAGCTATAGATATTCAGCCCTCTCACAGTTGCTATTTATGGTGTTCATCGTGTAATTTTGTGTTCTGTGATTTGTAAAAATAAACTTTCTGCTCTGAATGAGAATTTTGTGACAATCTACAGCCCATTCATCAGAGCCTCTTTAAAACCACACAGAACTTTCTGTGCACTGATGCTTCTGGTGTGTGTGTCTGCATCTCTTTCAGTGAGAAAGAGTTCTTGCTGCCCACACAGAGCGTGGGTTTGCAGCAAGCATCAGCTTTTTGCTGGCCTTGGATTCCTCCCCGCTCTGGGTGTGGAATTTGGGGCTCTTCAGGAGTGTCTCCCCTCTGCAATAGAGCTCAGTGTCAAAACCTGCATGAGAAGAGAGTCTGAATTCTTCTTGAATTCTTGAAATTGAGGACATCAGCTTCTCTGTTTGKCTGCACCTCATTGAAGAGCAGTGGAAAACAACTCCCCATGGGAGCAAAAGCCATGGGTGGTTCMGAAGCTGCTGGTATTGATCACGAGCTCTGGATGTTTCCTGGTGATTTGGGGATGTGCTCTATGGGGATGTGCCACTTGTCCTTCCATTGATGTAGATGCCACGTGCATATTCCTGCACTTGCTCCCTCGTTCCTCCTTGGGTGTATTTTACTTGCTGTTGATGAAGTTTATTCATCACCTCTCATGATGCTCACACAGAGCCTCAGGCTTTTCTGGAGCAGGTGGGTTCTGCTTCCTGTGCCCTCCATGCAGGGCAGGTGCTGCAAACTCTGAATTCCCTTGGGCATAACCTTAGATTGGCATCTCTGCCCATCTCCATTTCATAACCAGGCCTGGAAATGGCTTTGGAATGTCTGTGTGCCTGAACCAGTGTGGTTTTTTGGAGTATGTTGGATATCTGAGGAGTTTTGTGGCCATTAGTCATGCTGTAAAAGATACAGCAGCAAGATAACATTACTCAAATCATCCAGGGCACTTGATCTTGTGGTAGAAGTTCCTGGAAGGTGTTGCTCCAGGTGTTAATCCAGCTCAGATGAAGCTCTCTGGAAGAGCAGTGATCCTGCTCCTTGTTACTGTTCCCATTCTTGTGTTCAAGCTCAAGCCAAGTGGTTTTTGGGTTGATCCAATGTATTGCTCAGCCTCAGAGCATGAGGAAGGATGGGAAAGTCCCTTTTGGTGGCAGCCCAGGAGCAGTGAGAGTTTAGCATCCCCAGAAAGCCAAGGCTAGTCTCGGGAGTGTGGGGGAATCAAAGTCTTGAGTTTTTGGCTTTGATGTCTGCATTTGCTCTCATTCCAGCAGTGATGCTTTAATCTACAAAATGCTCTGCTAGGTTTTCGCTGCGCTCAGCTTGAATTTCTTCCAAGACATCACTCTGCTGAAATAGCAGAATTTGCCTGTGGATTCCGGTGCAGCAATCAGTCTGTGTTTATTGGGGTGATAAACTTCCTGTGAGAGTGAGGGTGGAGTGGGCCCTTTTCCATGTGGCTGAGCCAAATCACTCAGCAGCGAGACCAAAGCCGTTAAGCAAATTGAGATGATTTCTGCTTGCAGCAGTCTCTGCTGCAATAAACTGCTTTTCTTCCAAAGGAGAGCCTGCACATACCATGCCTGTATTTTCTTCCCTCAGTGTATTGCTCTTGTTTGATGCCATGGAGAAATTCCTAATTGTGATGTGATTTCATGCATTAATTGCATTAAACAGATCCTGGTTTGTACTTCAAGTGTTGAGTTGTACCTTTGAGTCCTCAGTAAGAGACTCTGCTCTGCTGGTGGCTTTTCATCTCTCTGAATTCAGAGCTGCTCACCTACAGCATGACACCTTGGCTTTGTGTGACCTTTCCAGTYCTCTCCCAGTGTGATTACTTTCCATTAAAAACCTCAACTCCAACTGCCCAGGGAAAAAAAAGTCCTTTTTCCTCCATCAATCTCTTCAGTTGGCAACATCCTTCTTAAGTATTTACAGATCTGCTGGTGATATTTATGGAGTTCCTGTGGTTCACTGTGACAATGGACTCAGCACCAGGACACAATGGTTTTCACTGAAATAGAGCCAAGCTACGTCATAAATTATGCAGATGGGCTGTGACAAAATCAAATTTTATGCAGATTTTCTTAGGCTGACTCTTTTTACTGTTCAGAGTGGCTCTGGAGCTGCCTGTATCTCAAGTTTCATCCAGTTTTRTCTGCCAACACACTCTTTAATGTGTACATCAAGTTCATATTTCGAGCTTTTCCTCTACCCAGAAAGATGGTGAACGTTGAGTTGAGCTTGAGTGAGCTGAGGATGTGTTTGCTGAGTCCCTCCCAACTTTATTTCCGTAACTAGTGTGGAGSTGAGGATCCTTGCTGTGGGCTGGGAGCTCCACAGGGCTCATCAGTGATGCTCCTTTGGATCCAGGACACAGCAGTGCAGCCTGGCTCTGGAATTCAGAGGGATGTTACAGCAGCTTTATCCTGGCAAAGGGAAGAGGGAAGTCCTTGGCTGCAGAGCTGGCAGTCAGAGAAAACCCTCAGGGAAAAATCRAACCCTAAAAATACACCTGAAGCCAATGGTGTCCCCTGTATTCTGACATTTTGGATGCTTTTTTATGTTCTTCACTAAGGCCTCAMTTTGCCAGAGCTCCCACAGAAAGCAGAGCTTTCCTGGGGGTTTAAGACAGAGAGGGTACTCCAAGCTCTGGGCTGTAAGCTCTGAGTAGGTAAAGCTGAAGGAATTGGGATCCCAGAGAGCACCAAGTAGWGTTCCTTCCTTCCCTACATGAAATCCCCACCTTTTGGGTCTTGCTGCAATCTGTCTTTCTGGGTCTTATGCCCAGTTGGGAATTCATTTTGATTGCAATGCTTACCCCTTACCAAGTGAGGCTGTAAATGTCCTCATATTCCCCTGGGAATATTAATATTAAATGGGATCCTTCACTTTCTTTAAGAGCCTTTCTACAATTTTATTCTCCTGCATGCCTTAGTTAGCAGAGTCCTAACCCTAATTCCTTCCTCAGTTCCACTGTTTGAGACTTGTAGAAATTGTGGTAGAGGTACTCATTGTCTGTCTGTATCTAGAATCTRTAATGGGCTCAGGTTTAAACTTTGCATAAAACATTCTATTACTCTCTTCTTGTCTATTATTATTCTATTATTCTCTAAAAAATAGAGATGCTTATCTTGGTGTTAGAGGTGACTTTGTAGGTAAGTCCTCATCAGACTTTACTGAAAACCCAGTGGCTCACTGTGAGTCACTTCAAGAGCTGTTGCAATTACTGCAGCCTTCAGCACTAGGCTGRTGACATTAAATTGCCATTTGTGTTGATTTGGGGATATTTGAAAGCATCTTGGAGCTGCCTGGATCATATCCCGTCATTGTTTGGCTTTCTGAATTGCTTCTGCATCAAACCATCCTGTGTTCCTGGAGGGTTTAATGAGTGTGACTGCTTCCTGAAGCATGGAGCTCTGTTAGGAGCAGCAGCCTCCCAAACCCAGGTTGGGTCAGTGTTTTACATGGGACACAAAACACTGGTTGGGCAGGGAATTCCTGCAATGCTCTGTAATATCCCATTAATGCATCCTGCTGACAGATTCCCTGAGCATGTGAATTAATGAGATTAAAACCCTCCTCAGGTAATCTTTGTCAAACTGCAATTTGTTCTTTTGGAGCAGGACTTGGGAGCGCAGGTTCTGTGATATTTACAGTTTAGTGATCTCAGTGCTGCTTTGTTATGTTGTTGGCACGTTGCAGAGTTCTGAGTGCCATTGGGTGGATTAGCAGGGTTTCCCTAAATCTGGAGTAGGACTTGCACTTGTTGTGTTGCTGACATTCTCTCCAGCCTGGAATGTTTCACTGCCTGAGCACCTCACACCAAACTCTGCACTTAATTAGTCAAGTATTTTGCTATATCTAACATTGATCGCTTATGCAAATCCAGGTGCATGCCTGCACTTGTTTAAAACATGCCATAAAATTAGTAATCACGGTGCTTTCAGGTCCTGTGCACTACAATTTGTGGATCTCTGTGGGAAAAAACCATAGCAGTGCTCCCCATGCTCAGCCTTTACACCGAATAGCAGGACGCCGAATCTTTGGGCATTCAAGCAAATATTTTGTTTTGACATAAGACAAAGCCCTGTATTTCAAAACAAAACCTTTCTGTTGTGTTTTGGAGCTGCTTATGAGGTGCAGACTGGAAATACAGAGATATTTAAACGTGCTGCCCAGCTTGTGGGGACGCCGAGGGCTGGTGCAGGTGCTGATTAGCAAAATGAGCAGTTGGGCCTGTGCTAAATTCCTCCTCTATGGGCTGCTGTGGTTTCCCTTTTGACTCAAAGGTAATTCCAGGAGTGCTGTGCAGCTCTCTGAGTGTTCCAACATCAAGGCTGTTTTTTCCCTCTCCTTCTGATGCCTTTCAGAAAGCTGATCCACCCAAAAATCCCCTGCCAGCTGAGTATCAACACTGCACTCCCACAGAGCAGTCTGTTGGGTGGGAAGATGGGCTCTGGCTCCTGCCAGTTCAGTGTTGATAGTTGTGTTGTGTGCACATATGCTAATGACCATGATCACCTGTTTGTATGTGGTGATTGGTCAAAGTTTAAAACTTTTCYCTATTTTATAGGAAAAGGATTTTTTTCCTTTTTATTGAGTGTAAACTTTGTGTAAGGTTGTGCTGAAAAACAAGGACTGGGTGCTATTTTGGTGACAGATCAGCCCTTTTTTGGCCATGCTTCATTTTCTCCAAGGACTGTCGTCTTCCTAACTGCTCCAGCAAGTGCCAGCCCACATCTGGGGCTGTTCTCTGCCTGGTTTTTAGTGGAACACTGGGAACTTCGTGTCGTGTTCCCTAAATCCAAGCCTTTAAGCTGCCAAAGCTCAGTGCTTTGAGGYGGACTTGTTAATTGCTCTGAAATCCCTTTTGTCTGTGCAGGGATGTAGCTGAGCAGAGCCTGCTCAGGTCTGGCCTTTGGCTCAGTCACAGTTTGTGCTGGGATTTATTTCCTTGCTGGGCAGCAGCAGATAGAACACTCAAGAAATGACAATAAAACTGCCTAACAAAAGGTGTGCACACAGTGGGAGGGGAATTAACTTTGTCCCATTGACTGATTCCAGTTCTTTTCCCTTTTCTTCCAGCTGAAGGGCTCCCCCAGGTGTATTACTTTGGACCCTGTGGGAAGTACAATGCCATGGTATTGGAGCTGCTTGGTCCCAGCCTGGAAGATCTGTTTGACCTCTGTGACAGGACCTTCACTCTGAAGACGGTGTTAATGATTGCCATTCAGCTGGTGAGTGATGGCAGGGCCCTGCCGTGGGGCGTCCTTCCATCCTAGGGTGGGCACAGTGCAAGGTTCAGGGCTGAGAGAATCTTCTTCCATCACAGAATCACCAGGTTTGAGTTGGAAAGAACCTTCAAAGATCTCATCCCACCCTCCCTGCCATGGACAGGGACAACTTCCACTATCCCRGATTGCTCCAAGCCCTGTCCAACCTGGCCTGGAACATTTCCAGGCATGGGGCAGCCACAGCTTCTSTGGGAARCCTGTGCCAGGGCCTCCCCAGGCTCACAATSTCCCCAGTATCCCATCTAGCCCTGTGCTCTGGCTGCAGGAAGCAATTTCCCCTTGTGCTGTCACTCCAATCCCTTGTCCAAGGTCCCTGTCCATCTTTCCTATAAAAGAAAACCTCTCAGGGGTGAGGAGGACTCGTGCCCATGGAGGGAGGGCCGGATGGTGTTGATGAGGAGCTGGCTCCCTGCACAGCAGAACCAGTGCAGCCGGATTCCTACAGACTCACGTCCCACGTCCCCTGCACGCCCCCGCCCCGTGCCTGCCCCAGCTCCCTCCCTCTCTGGGGACATCCCAGGAACATCTCATTTCTCACCCTCTCCKTGGGACACACAGAGCACAGCACCCTCCCACACTCCTACCAGTTCTGCTGGTTTGGTGCTACTGGGCTGCCCGCAGACTGAAACCTCACGGGGCAGTGGGGGCTGAGCCCTCCCCAGCCAAAACAGCAGCGTTTGAGAGCTCTGCTTTTGTCAAATGTGGTCAAAAGTTTGGTCAATCAAATGGGTTTAAATTCCTGACACTTGGGATAGAATAGTTCCGTGGGCAACATCACAGAGCCTTTAATGTACCTGAAAAGGAAAGGAAGTCAAGCTGGAAGGGATCCAGGCTTGGATTTGGGTTTGTGTTAAAAGTGAACARCATGAAAGCTGAACATACTAAATGTGGTGTGGAAACTTCCACAMGTCAGTGGGGCCAGCCAGTCAGTTTGGCTTTTTTGGTTTTCAGACTGGCTTGCAGATTCCCAAGTACCTAAATATCTGCAGATACCCAGATCTTGCATAGCTGGCCCTTGGGATCACCAGGTGATGCTCCACAGCAGAGTTGGAATTGTATATTCACATTAATATCTCTGTGGATAGAAGCRTGGTAGGGAAGAGGAGATGTAAGGGATGAGGAGCACAATCCTTTCCAGGTAAACTGAAGATTGACACAGCAGAATCTCAGATGGAAAGCTGAGGTCAGAGCTGCAGAAGTTTGAGCAGCAGCTGCCTGGTACTGAGGCCTCCCCAGCAAAGCAGTCAAGTTCTCTTGGTTTTAAGTGTTTCTTTATCAATGGAAAACCAATTTATAGTATTGGCTTTGATTAAATCATGTGGCAACAGCTGGCAAAGCCTCAGATGCAGCTTGTGTGACCTTTGGAGGGAAAATATAAAGATGTAAATTCATTCCCAAGGGACTGCTGGGGAAATCAAGACTGTCACAGCCATGGCTGTGTCCTGGGGCTGCAGCTCAGCTCTGGGCTTGGATGTTCTTCACTGGCATCACCTGTTGATCTTGTGGCCAGGCTGCAGCTCGCCAGGGCACTGGTGCCAGGTGGAAAACACGTGCAGGGGGACAGCAAAAGCAGTTGGAAATGCAGGAGCTGATGTTCTCCCAAAGGATCAGGTGCTCCTCTGGCCATGGGGAGATGCTGTAGGGCCTTCTCAGTCTCCTCAGGGGGGTTACATGAGTTGCCACCTTGGAGGGTGCACATCTAAGGGGACACATCAGACATGCTCAGGTGTGCCCCATCACCTGGCCCTGGGAGAAGTGTTTTCCAAAGGGGCTGGCACTTTCTGCTCAAATGAAATGAAAACCTTTTGCTCTAGCCACAAGGCTTTAGGGAAAATCTTTCTCCCACACTAAATGATTGCAGTCACTGTGTCACACTCCTGTGTGAGACACATCGGAAAGGAAAGCTGGACTCTCAGACTCCTTGGGCTCGCATCCATGAATTACATTTCATTCCTGCTTCTGACTGGCCAAGTCTGCCTAAGCTGTAATTCTAGCCATGGGCATTTGTCCCCTGATCTTTCTCCTCATACTTAGGATGATCCCCATGTCTGTAGCAGCGTCCAGTCCTGTGGTCAGTTTTTAACCAGAGGCATTTTTTTATATTTTTTTAATATGTATTTCTGCTTGGCTGGTGTGAATRAGCTTGACAGGCTGCAGCATCTCAGGACTGGGGGGGATCCTTTCCAGATGTTAGAARAAAGAGGAGTTTCTCTAGGGAAAACAAGGGCAATGTCTCTTAGGAAGTGCCACGTGGGATTACAGGAGAATTCAAACGTAGTTTTACATTAGGAAGGCTCTCCTGGCTGAGGGCAAGAGAGACTGGATGGCAATGAGTCTTTCAAGGAAGGCAGCCTGTTTGGGAATTGTTCAGCCTCAARCTGCTTCCTCCATACTCCACATGCAGCTGAAGACATCCAGTGGGTGAAACTCCTGAACAAAGCCAAGCTTGGCAATTAAAATGTGGTCACTATGTCAGTCCCCACAGCCCCTAAATCAGGGGAGAAYGTTTTTTTATTCAGACTTCTGTTTTTCGCTCTTGGCCAAGCCCAGCCTGTACAAAGCTCACTGAGAGCTTACAGCAAGGTCTGTTGTGCCACCAGGCACTGGAAAAATACTCTGGATGTGATCTGGACCGAGTTGTGGCAGGATGTTTTTCTACCAGTGACCATCAAAATTGCCTTTAAACAAGATTAATTTCATTCTCTGCTGATCTGATCTATATTTAAGCAGTTGATTTGTGGAAGAAGGGCTCAGATTTATCAGGAAGGTCTAGAGATGGAACTGCTGTCAAGATCAGTCTCTTAAGAGTTACCTTTCTGGGATAAGAGGGTTTGTTACACTTGCTGCCTTGGCAGGAGGAAGGCACACGAGAGCACGGGTTTCTTTGGCACCTGCTAAATGTCACAATATCCTCTCATTTCTCCACCACAGCACAGGGGTCCTGCTGTGTGCCAAGGGATTCTCCCCCCTCCTAAAGGTTTCTCTGATATCTGAAATGGAAATTTATGGCTCCAAGGATGGACTCGGCCAGCCGTGGCCATGGAAATCCCTCTGTAATTCACAGCCTTCCATCTACCCCAGTGCTCCCCTGCTTGCTGTTTTTCCAGTGTCAGAGCAATTCCAAATTAGTCCCAGTTTCTGGAGYGGTTTCTCTGCCCCTAAAAGAATTAATTCAGAGTGTTTTGAGCCTGTAGTTCAAACCCAAAGGAGTAGGCACCTGTGCATCCAGCACATTTCTGGAGTGGGAGCTCCACCTCCCTCTTCTTCAGCCGGGGTTGGTGCCGAGGTTGTGCCCCAGCACTGCTGCTCTTGTGTGCTCAGGGAGAGCCTGGCAGGGAGATGCAGCCCAGACACTCCACATCACAGCAGCCACCAGCAGGGACAGTGGCTTGTCAGGCTGAATAAAGCAGGGAAGCTACTCCAAGCAACATCTTTTTGACTCGGGGAGTGTCTTTCAGCTGCCATGGCTGAGCAGAGCTCTCCAGCATGAAGC
This sequence comes from Cardinalis cardinalis, assembly GCA_014549065.1. Classification (NCBI taxonomy): domain Eukaryota; kingdom Metazoa; phylum Chordata; class Aves; order Passeriformes; family Cardinalidae; genus Cardinalis; species Cardinalis cardinalis. The sequence continues at coordinate 2,126,566 of JACDOX010000095.1, forward strand.
GTCCAGGCAGGTGGAAGTAAAGAAGGAATATGAAAGACCCCACAGCAGCTGTGTGTGTGTGTGGTGGAAGCAAAAAAGGCAGGTGGGAGGAAAAAAGGCAGGAAAATAAGTACCCTTGATTGCTGCTGGAGCATAATGGCTCACCTGACACCTCAGCTGTCCAGGTTGTTGTCCTGCCTGCTGCAACTTGMAGAGAGTTTTTAAAGAAGAAAAAAATGGGCCCTTTTCAGGCTCTCTAATTGCTATTGGGATTTCAACAACTGAGCTGCTTTGGTAGCAGGAACAAATCAAATGAGCCAGTCAGGCTCCACTTGGAAGCTTGTTATGTGTGGAGAGGCGAGGAAACTCTTTGTTCCACTTTCAAGGGTTGCATCTTCATTTGAATTGCCTCCCAACGTGGCTTTTTGTCTCACGACCTGCTGCTGTGTCCTGTAGGTGATTCAAAGTGTGAAGAATGACTGAAGAGCATCTGCTCTGCTCTGCACCAGCCTGTAATTGATTGGAAATAATGGCTGTTAGCCGTGAAACCCATTTTCTCTGCACATTGGAATCAATCACTGCGTCGAGGGGAGGGAGCGGCAGCACGTGCTGTTCCCTTCTTTGAAGAGTCTTGGAGCAAATTCTGGTTTTTTAAGCCTGATTCACCTGCAGCCAATTTTTTCCTGTCTGCTGCCCTCCCTATACAGCTGTTTATTTTATAAGGAGGGCTGCCCCCTCCTGTCTGCTCCTTCTTTCCTAGAGGTAGAAATGCAGCAGATTTTCTTTTAAAATAGGGTGCATGATAAGGGCCTGGGAGTGTGATGGAGGATCACATGCATGTGGACTTTTAAAACCAGGTGTGGGTCCAAGATCTGTAAAGAGAAAGAGTGGTCTGGGTTTGCCAGCTGGGAGTGTGTCTGGATTCAGTGAGAAATGAAGGAGCAGTCAGGGTGTGCCAGCCCCATGGAGTGAGCAGGGGTTGGAAGGGCTGATGGGGCTGATGCTGCTTGGYGGGGGGAGAGCTGCCTCAGTGAGCCAGAGACTCCATCCTGCAGAGCTTTCCCAGCAGGATCCACCCAGTGGGATGACCAGCTGGTGGCCCTCACCCTGGATGTCCCTGTGCTGTCCCTCACAGCGGTGTGGCAGTGACCTCTGGGGACTGAGGCTCGTTAGTGCAAAACTGGGAGTTTTGCAGAACTTTTGTAGCATTGCCAGCCCACAAATATCTGTGTGAATCCCAGTAGCCTTTCCAAAGAAACATCGTGTTTAAGGCACTGTGCCCTTTGGCATGCAGGGCAGCTGCGACCAGGACAGCCATAAATGGGGGTTCTTGTGTGTTCATTTGAAACATATAAAGGCAATTAAAGGTAATAAATTAAATGAAATGGAGAATTATTTTCCTTTGGAATCATCTCCAAAATTCAGGACCCAAGGAGAACTGCTTGACAATACACCTGCAATATGTTTGTTTTCAAAAGCAATTTTAATGATGGTCTTCTGAGTAAGGTGTGTTGTTAGAGGCACTCTGTCACCTCAGAAGTGGGGTTCCTGCCCTTCCACCTTCCCATTAGTCAAACTTCCAGAAAAACATTAGTCAAAAGCTGAAAAATATTCCAGCTATTCCTAGTTGACAGCAATGAGATTAATTATTATTTTAGTCAGCTTTGAAGATCGTAAAGCTTCTGCCTGCCCAAAAATCCCCCTCCACGAAGAATCTGGCATGTCTAAGACAACATATGGKTCGAGGGAGGAAGGTGGTAAGACACAGAGCAACAGGGGAAGGAGGTGGGCAAGGGAAGAGCTCTTGGTAACCGGTTTAGTATGTTTAAAATCAATACAAAAAGGCTGCTGCAGCTCGCCGTGGCATCCTGCCAAGAGCTGCATCCCAGTGGTAACGCCTCAGAACCAGCCTTTGCCATTTYCGTGGGAATAAAGCAGGGAGCACAGCATGATAGCCTTGGAAAGGAGGGGATGACACATTCCTCTTCCAGCTCTGCTGGGAGCCAGAGCTCTGCTGACAAGTAGCATTTCCCTCCTTTTTGCAGATCTCTCGGATGGAGTACGTGCATTCCAAGAACCTCATCTACCGCGACGTCAAGCCGGAGAACTTCCTCATCGGCCGGCAGGGCAACAAGAAGGAGCACGTCATCCACATCATAGACTTTGGATTGGCCAAGGAGTACATCGACCCTGAAACCAAAAAACACATTCCCTACAGGGAGCACAAGAGTCTCACTGGAACAGCGAGATACATGTCCATCAACACACACCTTGGCAAAGGTTTGTCTGCCTGGGGGGAGCTTGCAGAGCGTCCTTCAGGCTGGAGGAGCTCTCTGAGGTCACTGAGTCCGACAATTGACCGGCACTGCTGTGTTCACCTCTAAACCATGTCCCCAGGTGTCACATTCACACGTGTTTTGAACACTTCCCASCATGGTGACTCCRCCACTTCCCTGGGCAGCCTCTTCAACCCTTGACAACCCTCTCAGTGAATTATTTTCTCTAATATTCGACCTAAACCTTCCCTGGTGTTGCTTGAGGCTGTTTCCTCTTGTCCTTTGTTCCTCTGTCCTTTGTTCCCAGGGAGCAGAGCCCAACCCCGCCCCCCTGGCTTCCCTCTCCTGTCAGGAGTTGTGCAGAGCCAGAAGGTCCCCCTGAGCCTCCTTTTCTCCAGGCTGAGCCCCCCCAGCACCTTCAGCTGCTCCTGGTGCTGTAGCTCCTTCCCTAGCTCCAGTCCCTTCCCTGGACACATTCCAGCTTGCCATTTGAATCCTGCAGACCTCCCATAGCATTTTGGCTGAGCTCTCTTGTGCCCCTGAAGCTATTTGTGAACCTCCCAATGCCGTTTACAGTTGTGTGCCTCTTTTTTTTTTTCTCCCTTCTTTTGAGGAATTGAGCCAGCTGAAATGTTGGAAGCCTCATAATTACAGTTTTTATTAGGAACTAAATAGCTGGGAGCAGCCCTGCACTGATAAAAGACGAGCAGGCAGGCAGTGATTGCTGCACTGGATGATAGACAAATAGATTTTTATAGCACAGCACTGTCCCAGTGCCTTCCAGTTCCAGGTGTTAGACTTGGATGTTCCCTGACCTAGTAACTAGTTGGAGAAAATGAATGATTTAAATAACTTTAAATCTGGCTTTCATCTCCTCTCCTCGCTGCTTTCTCTCCTAACAGAAGATTACATTTCTGTGGCTGAAAGGCAAAAAATAACTTRTTAAATGTTTATATTCTCTTAAATTCATACAAGCAGTGAGATAATGGAATATTTTCCAGGAGGCCTCCTAGCATGTTGGTTCCCACTTGGAGAGCTCACTGTCTTTGGGGAGTAAGGAGGGATGAGCCTGGTTTCTAATTTTGGAAAGTGAAGAGTCAGGCAGGGATGGAGGAATGGGAGGGTGCAGTGGGAGCAGGCTGGGAAGCTGCTGATGAGGGCGATGGGGAGGGAAGATGTGTTTGTGTTTGAAGTGCACCATGTGCCTTCCTTAGGACCCATCTCCCACAGGATTTCAGCTCCCACCATGGCTCATGCAGGGGAAGGGTCCAGATCAGTTCTGGGGGTGTATTTGAGGGGGCTGTCCCTGCCCAGAGGGGTTGTGAGGAGCTGATGCTTCGCTGGTGAGACCAGCCCAGGTGGAATCAATCTCTTCATGTTTCAAACACGAGAGTCTGACTCCAGTTTTTCTGAGAGACAAGTGCACTCAACCATCTTCCTAGAAGTCCATCTGCATCACYGCACTAAATTACCCAGGGCATCCTCCTTTTTTCCTGTTTTTATCAGGATAACTGCAGGAACTGTTGTTTCAGTTCCCTTTTCCTGAGTGGTCCCACTCCCAGCATCTCCTGCAGGTTAGGTGGCTGCAGTGTCGTGGGCTGGATCTGCTCTGGATCATGGATCATGTTGTTTGGAGCAGGTGGGGTTCAGAGGAAGGGAGGGTGCACCAAATGAGTCCACGAGCTCAGTGAACCCAAGAGTGCAGCCCAGCCCAGCCCAGTGTTGCCTCCACATCTGTTGTTCTCTTCTATCCTCCCCAGGGCTTTTGGACACATTTTGGCTGCTTGTTTTAGGATATTTTTCCTTTGGCTCTGTGCCCCTTTCCCTCCYGTTCATTTATAATTACAACATCTGCATGTGGCAGCAGCAGCAAGTGTTCCATGGTGCTGGAAGGAGCTATTTTTGATCTGCTCTGATGAGCAGCAGAGGAAATTGGGAAGGGGTTGGCATTGTGCAAGGGTGGATCCCTGCAGCTGGTTGTGAGTATCCCATTCCCATTTAGTCCAGAGGAAATGATCCAGCACCACATGGCAACATTGACACTGCTAGGTCAGAGAAGAATTGAGGCACTGCTTTAGAGTTGTCCATTCTGCCTCAGGCTGKATTGTGCAGTTCCCATATTACCTCATGGCTTCTGGCTGATTTTACACATTTTCTGGCTTTCTGAAAAAGCTTCTGGTTTTGCACAAGGTCTGAGCTGCAGACAGTGAATGAATGTCCCTGTGGTACCTTTATCTCAGGTACAGGTGTGGCTGCTGCTGAGATCTCAGAGCCATTTCTGCTTCTGCAGCAATAATTTGTCATCTCTTCTCTTTCAGAGCAAAGTCGTCGGGATGACTTAGAAGCCCTTGGCCATATGTTCATGTATTTCCTCCGAGGCAGCCTGCCCTGGCAAGGACTGAAGGTAGGTTCAAGCTTTAGGTTTTGTCCTTTAAAACTTTGGCTAGTCTCTACCCAGAGGAGAATCCACTGGGGAAACATKGGCAAAATCCAGCCAGAAACACTGTCCTCTCCTTTGTGTCCTTGCAGCCTAACACCCAGGCATTGAGTTTAGCTGCAGGGAAGATTTTAAGGCAGAAATACTTTACCTGGCACTTTAAATTGYCAGATTGGTACAATTTTGGAGAGAAGGTTGAACAGAGAGACAGGGACAGCAATGAGAGAGCTGTGATTGGAAGCTGCCCTGGAGCGTGACTGGGACACAGTGATTGTTTATGAAATTCCAGTTACGGCAACACAATCCCCCAGCTGCATCTGTGATCCCTGTTTATAATGGAGCAGTTTGATGGCTTTAGATGCACAGATGGACTTCAGCTTGAAAAACTGGTTTTCTGGCACAAGTATTGGACTTGGCTTCCCTCCAGAGACACTGGACACTCAGTGCTGGGGAGTTTATGAGATGCTGTGTACAATGTGGAGAGCTGCAAGAAATTGAGTTGCTGACTGCCGCCAACATCCATCAGCTGAGCTAACAAGGACTAAGTCATTTGCTGGCTCCAGAGCTGTTGGAAGCTGCATCTTCACTTCTCCATCACCTCCCTGATGATTAAGCTACTGTGTTCAGCTTTGGCACTGAAGGGAGTGAAGGGACTGATCAAGTTAGGCTCATCAGGAAAGACAAGAGCTCCTATTGGAAAAAGGAGCCAAGGCTTTGGGTTCAGGAGCTTCTTGGCAGAGCTCTGCATTGGTCARTGGGTTCCAATTGGGTTGATAGAACTTGTCCAGCTTTTTTTTTTACCACCTATCCAGAGTTAGCTCAGCCTCATCAGGCACATGCCAGAAATGTTGGCAACAGCTCATAAAAGCAAAGAAAGGTTTTTCAAGCATGAAAGGGATTGTGAAAGAAATCAGAGTCTCTCTGATTTTATGTCCACACCTCTCTGTAAGTGTGTTATTCTAGTATGTATTTTCTTTCTGGCTCAGTTGAACTCATCTGCTTTAAATTAATCCTGTAAATTATTCTAAAATAATTCCAAGTTTATACAAAGTTCTACAAAAGTTCCTCAGTTCAGTGTTAAACTTGATAAGAATTAGTTGACTCCTTTTGGAGGTCCAGGGGAAAYGCAGTCTCTCCAGCTGGATTTGGAAAATGGCATCTTTGCCCTTCTAGGTCTCCTCAGCTTACACTTTTGGTCTGCACTGTCAGGGCTGTATCTGCAGAGAATGTCTACAGTGCTAATTATGCTGCTGCCAGGTCTAACTGACGTATTTTGAAGTGGAGGCAAGAAACCCCACTTTTAGGGTGTCAGCTGGAGCAGAGTTCTCTGCCTCAGGTTGATTTAGGTGGGAAATCCAGCTGCAAATGGTTTCATTTTCTTGTTGACCAGATATTAAACCAGTGCTGAGTGATGGATGCTTTGGGAATGAAAGGAAAGGCTGTGTGGGAGTAGCCTGGGATTTGGGAGAAGGGCACTGATCTAGAGTCATATTCAATGTGGTAACATTCTGTTGCACAGAGGAAAACCCAAATTGCTGTGCAGTGGGTCTGTGAATTTCACCCARATTGCTGGGAATGTGCTGTGCAACTGCTGTGCATTTGTTTGTGAAGGCAGCTCGATGGCTGGGGAGGTCCAGATGTGCCATCACAGTTCATGCACCTTTATTTCCTTCTCCCATGGAACCTTCCCTGCACATTCCTGAGGACTGGGCTGTGAGAAATGAGCCTTGTAAGACACTAATAAGGGTCCTGCCTTCCATGAACGAAGATGTTTTGCACATCCTTGGATGTTCTCTCCTGTGAAATATTCCCACTGGTGTAGTCCAGGATGCAGTTCAGTTACAAGTAGCATTTCCTGATGTCACCCAAAATGGGYATTAAATACCTTGTTTTTCTTCCCATACAGCATGTCCTTTCTCACATGGTTGAACTCTTTCTCCACAACTGTTTTGTCTTTGTGCGCTGCAGGCTGACACCTTAAAAGAGAGATATCAGAAGATTGGGGACACAAAGAGAAACACTCCAGTTGAAGTTCTCTGTGAGAACTTTCCAGGTAAAGCCCTGATGGGATTGTGTGAGTTCAGCTGGAGGTGGCCATACCTTGTTAAATAGGATGGGCCTGCACATCTCTGACATTTTCTCTGTCAGRAAATATTGGATGACGTGTATCCATCACGTTGTTCCTCAAGCTGGCAAACAACTGAAGCTGCTGCTATAAATTAGCAGGGCCTGAGATCTTAAAATGAACAAAACTCTTCTCATTAAGGAGGCTGGACAGTGCTCAAGGGCCTTGTATGCCTGTTTTACCTCTTGGCTTCCTTCCAAAAGAGCTCCTCGTTATTTTCCCTCTCCCAAATGACTGTGTTGGAACTACCAAGTTAATTCTTTTCCAAGTGGAAGGTTTTGCAGGTGTTGCAGGTGTAGGTGGCTAGCTTGGAAGATGGAATGGTGTGTCTGTCCATGAATCCCACCTTCTGGGAGCAGTTTTAAGGAGAGTGTTACTGAAGAGTGCTTCTAGCCAAGCCCAACACCTGATCTSCAGTTTACCAGACCTTGGAGCTGGGAGAGCAGGGTACAGAGTTAGTGCCTTCCCCAGGGTCCCCTAGCCACACAGTGGGCTTGAGARGTTTTGTGGAGTGTTTCTGAAGGGCTGACACCACGGAGAGCACCCACAATTATTCCCATTCCTGTAGGAGCTGTTGTGCCACACGTCTTTCCCAGCAGCAAGCAAGGAGCAAGCAAGCCTAGAATGGGATCATTGTTCACTCAGGTCACTGTAATTCCCCAGATGTCTCATTCCAAAATCCACCTGGTTCCAAGCAGAACAGCTTCAGGTTGGCTGTTCTCATCTTTTTGCCAATACTCCTCACATCTCCTTCAGGTCTGGGCTGATAGGAGATGAGAGAACTGAGTTCTGTCCCTTCCTTTCCTGAAACTGGATGTTCTCCACCTTCTGGAGGTACTTAAAAGAGAGGATTCTTTCTTCTCCTTTCTTTTCCCCCTCTTTTACCTCCATGGAAGCCACAAGCCACAGACAGAGTTAAGTATCAATAAGCAGTACTGTTCTTATTTTTGTCAGCTGAAGTCAAGCCATGAGCCAAGGGAGAGCTGGGAAAAGGCAGGACATGAGCTCCTAGGACTCGATATTCTGTGCATGCAAAGTGCGACCCAGATGCAGGAAAGCAATTAATTATCTTAACACCAAACCTTGGTCTGTAAATTAACCCCCTTCAGGTAAAATAACCTTGAAGCCTCCCCCTCTAGTCTAGTTTTGAATATTCAGGCAGTACCAATGTCATGATGGGACACCTTCCACTATTCCAGGATGCTCCAAGTCCCAGCCTGGCCTTGGACGCTTTCAGGAATGAGGCAGCCACAGCTGTTCTGGGCAAGAGCATTCTAAATACCCGTGAGCAGCCTGTTGTCAGGTTCAGTGAGCTTATTTCTCACTCTGTTTATTTTTATACAAATGTATAGAATAAATCAAGGTGTGGAAGTCAGATTTGAGCAGAGGTGGGACTTCCATCTTTGCTTGAGAAGTGTTTGAATTGTTTTCCGTTGAGGACTGTAGCTAAAAATCAGGAGGAAAGCCAGAGGTAGTGCTGGCAGCCCAGACATTGGTTTCTAAGAACTCATTTGGAAGACTCAGGATAAAATCTGCTGGTTTTTGTCCTTTCTGACAGAGGAGATGGCCACGTACCTCCGCTATGTGCGGCGATTAGACTTCTTTGAGAGACCAGACTACGATTACCTGCGGACCATCTTCACGGAGCTGTTTGAGAAGAAAGGCTACACCTTCGACTACGCCTACGACTGGGTCGGCAGGCCAATTGTGAGTTGTCCCTGCCAAACCCCATGCCTTGCCTTCCAGGTGCTGCTTCCCCAGCATTGTCTTTTTGTTCCAATAATCCCAATTAATGCCAGTGAGTTTAGGATTGAATCTTGTTGAATTTGCACGCAATCCCGACATGGGGAGAGACGAGAATCTTGACTCCATGTTTCAAGAGGCTGATTTATTATTTATGATATATATTATGTTAAAAGAAAATGATGTCATAAAACTACACTAAAGAATAGAGAAAGGATTTCATCAGAAGGCTAGCAAGGAAAGGAATGATAATAAAATCTTGTGACTGACCAGAGATTCCGAGACAGCCAGATTGTGATTGGCCATTAATTAAAAACAACCACATGAGACCAATCAAAGATGCACCTGTTGCATTCCACTGCAGCAGATAATTATTGTTTACATTTCGTTTCTGAGGCCTCTCAGCTTCTCAGGGGAAAAATCCTAGCAAAAGGAYTTTTCATAAACTATGTCTGTGACAGAATYTTTCAAATCTCAACACAGTGAGATGTCCTGACATTGTGTTCAGGGGTTCTTGCAGTGCCTTGAAGTTTTTCTGAGGGACAGAGGCCCCATCCACCTCTCTGGACGTTCAAGCCTCCTTTTCCCATTTGTGACAGTGATCATGATGAGCCTGCTAGACTAGTCTAGCACASGATTGGAGACCAGTATCTAAAATCCATCTTAAAGCAGGAGAATCACAGAAACCCCCTCTAATGGTCGTGTTCCCATCAAAAAGGTACAGGGGATCAAGGCAGGTTTCTGGGTTTCTGATGAATGTTCAGTGTATAGTAGAATCACAGAGTGGTTTGGAAGGCAAGATCTTAATGCCCACTTTGTTCCAACCTCCTGCCATGGGCAGGGACACRTTCCACTGTTCCACTATCCCAGGGTGCTCCAAGCCCTGTGTGCCACCTGGCCTTGGACACTGCCAGGGGTGGGGCAGCCACAGCTTCTCTGGGCAGCCTTGCCACAGCCTCACCACTCTCACAGGGAGGAATTTCTTCTCAAAGATCTAACCTAAACTTGCTCTCCTGAACTCATAATATCCTGGAGGACRCTCAGAGACTGAACCAGCTCTGTACAGTACATGGAAAGGAAATGTGGGAGAAACCAACCTCCATTTAGCAGTTCCATGACTCCATGTACACCATCACCCTGATCTCACTGCATGACTTTTACCGTCAAAACCCAGTTAAACTCAGGAAGAGCTTAGCCAAAGGATGTATCATGGGGAAATATGGTAGAAGAATCTAAAGCTCTTTGTTTTGGATCATTGGATCATTCTGCTCACAACCCACCCCAAAGAGCAGTAATGACATCTGTAAATGAATTGTCATTGGTGCCAGATCAGATGCCATCAGTGCTAAACTTGGTACCACTGCTTTAGTGTCCCAGCTATATTTAGTGTTCCCCATGCTTACTGTGCTCAACAGAGTTCCGAAGAAATCATTCCCTTTGTGAATCAAGATTTTCTCTTCATTTTTCTTTAATTACAAAGGCAGTTGATAAAGAGCACCTTGTAAGACAAGTGTGCTATTGCTGACAACCACGGTGGTTGCCATGGAGATCTCGATGTTGGGAGCAGGGATTATGACTTTGGTGAGAAGAGAGCAGATGAAGCTTTAATTTTAACACGTCCTGTTTCTATGCAAGCGTGATTTTTACAAGTGGTGAGACAATGGGATGAGGAAAACAAGTCTGTATATTTTCAGTTGTAATAATTCTGTGTGAGACACACTAGGTGTGATCTGACATCGAGACAGGCACCTGACTGTGTCTTCTTAATTATTTTTACACAAGACATTCGGTGCTGRTATCCACCACCAGATTTCATGTCTGTAAATCACAGGGATTTTATAGCCCTGGCTGTAATTCTCCTTGGCTCCTTTGGGCAGTGATTTGATGTTTTTCTTCTTCCRACTGGTTTGACAAGGTGGGTTTGTGCATGTGAGAATCCTAGCCCTAACCARCACCTTATTTTCCAGCCTACTCCCGTGGGGTCTGTCCATGTGGATTCTGGGACCTCTGCAGTGACCAGAGACAGCCACATCCACCGGGACCGACCATCCCAACAGGCCCTTCGCAATCAGGTGCGTTCCTCGGCTCCTCTCCCAGTTCCTCTGGCCCTGGACAAGCAGAAGGTTCCATGGCATTGTAGATGGCTGGGGCTGATTCTTGGTCATAGCAAGGACAAATCCTGCTTAATGTAGAGATGGTGATTTGAGGAGAATGTTGTCAAAGCAACAGGTTGTTGAAATAAGGTGTCAACCAGTGGAATTCCTGAGTATCGTGAGCTAACCAGAGTCCACTTTGGAATGGGGGTTTTTTCTGTGGTTTGTGGGTAAACAGGTTAAAGTCAATCACCCAGCATGGTTAGACTCTGTGACTACCACATTTTTTGAGGTGCTTTTAATCACAGTACATGGACTGTGGAGCAGACTGAGAGTTGTGCTGATAGCAGCCTGTTCCCAGGCTCCCTCTGCCCACAGAGCTTGTGGCTGTGACAGGGATGTGTGTCCCAAAAACATCCCTATGTCCTTCTTGGAGTGTCCAGTTCRCAGTGGGAGGGCTGCAGAGCACAAAGGACAGGCAGGGCAGAACCCTCAGGAAGGCATCACAGTCTGGATGAACTGCCACAGGGAAATTCAATTTCCCATTTTTTCCTTTCTCGCTGTACTGTTTGTTGGTGTTGAGAGTTTGGGTTTTCTGTGTTAACAGAATTCTCAGACGTGCAGTAGCTCTCCCAGCTGGAGCTGTTGCTGCTCTTACTCCCAGGGAGTGGTTCCAGGCTTATTCTGCTCCCCCAACCTCCAGGTTCTGCTCAGCTCCTCGAGCTGGGRTTTGTGGGTACAGAACCAAGCCTGGGGTGTAACAGCCTGTCTGGGCTCAGCAGGGTCACACAGCTAACACAGGGTAGGACACATCCCAGTCCATCAGCTGCAGTCAGGATAACCCCTCCTTGGGTAGTGTGGCTGTAGGAGGCCGGGTTGTTTGCAGCATGTGTGCTTGGTGATGAGTGTGGGCTGGTCTGTGAGCCCTGGTACAGTCATCTGCTTTAATAAATACTCTGATGGATGCAGTAACCCCCTGGTTTTGGGGGGATTGTTCAGCCAGTCTCCTCTTGTCCCCCTTAACCACAGACCTTCACATTGTGTATGTGAGGMATCGTGTTTCCTTGACAGCACAGTGACACCTGGCTTCGTTTTCAGGCATTTTGGTTCACAAAGGCACAAAGAAATCTCAAAATATGCAGGCAGCCTGCRGGCCTTGTTCTTCTGAGCTGCTCAGATAGTCCAGTTCTGGATTGCACAGCAGCTTTTCTCATATTTTCACCTAAACATTATAGGATGATGAATTGTTTAATATGCCACAGAGGAAATCAAGTTCTTCTCACCAAAACAAACAATTCTCTTCTGAAGGATGTTCCCTTAAAGTCTTGAGCAAAGCATTTCTCTAAAGGAAAAAAAGCAAAACAATAAATGTCTCRAGAAGTGAATTGGAGGCATGGGTTTGGGTCTCCAGATTTAATGGCCTAATTTTTGTTCTTGGGTCTAATAATGCAGATTCTCTCTTAMAATATTTGACTCCTAGTAAAGAGCTAATGTGGAATCACTCTTTGTAGCCTTTTCCTCTGGAAAGTGAAGTGTTTTAATCAAAGATGAGTGAGCTTTCCCCCCCTCTGTCTTTAGTTTTGCYGTGTGATTTGGGGGGGTTTCTGGAATCTTTCCCGGGGTGCACTTTCACTGCTCACAATCTGGGTTTATTCGCTGGAGCCTCTTGTTTCCTGGCCAGATCCATGGTGTCTCATTCAGCTGAGGCCTGAGGCCAACACAGATCTGTTTGTCCCACACTTCCCAGACCTGGGAAGCGTTCTTCCCACTGGTCAGTTGGGTTCAGGTGTGCTGAAATCCTCCTGGGTCTTAGGTGAGCACTGGATGTGTTGTCATCAAAGCTGGGTGACTGTCTTGTTTGAAAGACAGGTRTCTGCCAAGGAAGGTGTGAACCTCCCTTGGAATGGAAAAAATATKACYCCCTTCCCTCCCAGTTATTACAGCTTTGAAATGAAGGGGCTTTCAGGCARAGATGGGGAAAGGATGAGCAGTTCTTTACCAGTGTGTGTGTGTATAACAAGGCACACAAAGCCCAGCACAATCCCAGCCCCAAACCCAGCTCAATCCAAGCCCGAAACCCAGTCCCAATCCCAATCCCAGCTCAATCCCAGCCCCAAACCCAGCACAATCCCAGCCCCACACCCAGCTCAATCCCATTCCCAAACCCAGCACAATCCCGTTCCCAAACCCAACACAATCCCAGCCCCAAGCCCGGCACAATCCCAGCCCCAAACCCAGCTCAATCCCAGCTCCAGTCCCAGCACAATCCCAGCCCCAAACCCAGCTCAATCCCAGCTCCAGTCCCAGCACAATCCCAGTCCCAATCCCAGCACAATCCCAGCCCCAATCCTAGCTCAATCCCAGCCCCAAACCCAGCACAGTCCCATTCCCAATCCCAGCACAATCCCCTTCCCAATCCCAGCACAATCCCAGCTCCAATCCCAGCACAATCCCAGCCCCAATCCCAGCACGATCCCAGCACAATCCCAGTCCCAATCCCAGCACGATCCCAGCACAATCCCAGTCCCAATCCCAGCTCAATCCCAGTCCCGGCCTCTCCCGCCCTCGGCGCTTTCCCCGCTGCAGTTCCAGCCACGGCCACCAGGGGCGCCGATGGCTGCGGGCCGGGCGGGGGTGCAGGGGGCGCTGTGGCGCGGCCGCCGCTCCCTCACGCGGTGATGGCGGGCAGGCCTGACAGAGGTTCAGGGCCGCAGCAGGAACCTCTGAGTGGCGGCTGTCATGGCTGGGACGAGCAGATCCCAGAGCCGTGAATGAATGTATCAGAAACTCCGCAGCTGTAGCAGGAGCTGTGGGGTGTCCTGGCAGGTGGGGCTGGGCAGTGGCAGCCGGGCTCCTGAACATGGCCATGAGAGGCTCYCTTGGAGCAGGGAGGGGCTCACAGTCCTTGTTTTTCCTCTTAGGCATCCCATGAGATGTTAAGGGTCCTTTCCAGTTTGGACGGATTCTCTTACGAGGAAAGGCTCTCCCCCAGTAAGGAAGAAGCAGTACAGGGCTGGGCTCCAGCAGTGGCAGTGAATTCTCCTCACAGTWAACAACAGCTCAAACGTTCTCCCCCGATGCTGACAGCAAGAGGGGAGCTGCACCCAGSCCCTTCCCTCAGCCTAAAATCTGGTGGTAACTCTGCCCTTCCCGAGAGAAACCCCTCAAGTAAGAGAGTAGCCAGCTGCACACTTTCCCCTCCTCCTCCTCCCAGCCACATCTTTTGTTCTCTTAAGTATCTTAGCAACAGATGGGACAACATTCCCTGAGAGAAAGAAGCAAAAGGAAAAACCCCTAACCCCCAACAATGACCCACCTGAGCTTCACGTGCAAGTGCAGAGTGATTCTTCTAAGAAAATAGATTAAGTTCTAATAATTTAAATCACCTGGTGTTCTTCTGTTGGGGGCAGAGGGGAATCTTGTTAGSCAGAGCATCTTATCTACTTTTCTGCAGAAACCCAAAAAGCCCCTAACCCTCTCTGCACTCAAGCAGGTGTGGATGTTTCCTTCTGCACTGCACAGGTGAATCAGTGTGTGGAACTGCTTTTGGGTGAAATTAAATGTTTGGCTTTGGTTTATGTTACAAATTTTAGTTTAAAAAGATGTATTTAAGGGACGTTGAGCTTTGTGAATCTCATCTTGCTGCCGAGCCAAGTGCTCTGCTCTGTGTGGCCTGACAGACATGGTTAAATACTGTYAGTGTAACTGTGGCTGTGCTGAAATCCATGGAAGTGAAGCTGTTCTAAAGAAATTATTTCCAGACCAGATCTTTCCCTTCATTCAGCAGCTAAAGGAGATGAATCCACTCCCACAGTGGATCGCTGCAGCCACCACGGAAGTAAATAATGAGGTGCACTTGGTAAATGGGACTTTTAGCCCAGCTTAAAGTGTCAGTGCCTTGCTTTCTGCAAAGAAACTAACTCACTAACCAATACACCTTTATTTCTTCTCCTCATTCACCTTTTGCCCTCCCTTCTGTTTCTTTCATGCTCCTGAACTCCTGAGCAGGCGTCRTCGGATCGCCGAGGGGAGTGGGAGATCCAGCCGAGCCGGCAGACAAATACCTCGTACTTGACATCTCATTTGGCTGCAGATCGACATGGAGGATCTGTGCAGGTACCTTGTCCTTCTGTTGTTTGCAGCCTTTGTGTTAAACCCCCTGAATTCTCCTCAAATTGCAGCAATGTTGTGGTCAGGAGAGCAGTTTCACTGGTGCTGTCCCATACGTCATGCTCAAACCATGGTGTGGGAGGAACCCAAGCTGTGATGGCCAACACCATGGCTTTTACTGTTTCAACAAAAATTTTTAAGCTTTTWTCAAGTTTTGAGCCCAAATTTTTTAAACTGAAAACAAAAAGGAGTGGCATTAGTAGATCTGGTCTATAAAGTACCCTCTGTTCTATCTTGGACATGCTCTAGGGCAGYACAAGCAGCTGAAGCAGGATTTGTTGTACATAGTCCCCATTAATATTGGGAAGAGTTGAGCTGTTCCACAGCAGATCACCACCAGTTTGAGGGCACGGTGAGCACAAGGTGGATCTTCAGAGGGTTGCATTGCAAGGAGATGAGCAGAAGTTGTGCGACAGTATTGGAGCTGGCACTACCCGTGTTTTTAAATTCCTGAAAAATTCCTATTTGTGAAGCTCTGCCTGTCCTGGTTGTCACTCAGGCTCACWGAGGGACTTTCTGGCACTAAAGCCAGAGTGAGCTGGCTGGACAAGCTGGAGAGAAGGTGCAGGAGTCATCCAAGCAAACAAGAACTCTGCTATTGCTGCCTTTTGGCACAGCTTTGCTGTGAGAGCTGGCTCTGCTGTCAGACACAACACCCTGAACAATGGCTCTGGTGAAATGGGAATTAGTGCTTGGAGCAGGACAGAGCTGAGCCAAGGAGACAGGTAGTGCAGGATGTCCCTAAGGAAAATGCAGATTAGGTTGACATTTTTACTCATTCTTGATACTTAGTTGGGTTTAATGTGGTTTTGGCTTGATTAGCCTCGGTTCTCTTTTAATTTAAAGATATTTTAGTGAGTAAAAGAAAAACAAAAATAAGGAGGACCTGATGAATGTGTGGCTCTGCTCTCAGATGTGAGCAGAGAGTTCCCTGGAGAAGTGTCCAAGGTCAGATTGGGGGGAGTTTGGAGCAACCTATTCTGGTGGAAGGTGTCCCTGCCCATGTCAGGGGGTTGGATTAGATGAACTGTAAAGGTTCTTTCTGACACAAGCCAATCTGTGACTGTACAACTTCAGCACTCAGTACAGAGTAGATRTTCTTATTTACTTTTTTTTATGTGAGTGTCCCGTTCCACAATAAAAGGAGCCTACAAGCAAGCCTACAAGTCCTACAAGTGAGCCCCCGCTCCCTCCTAGCAACCCAAAGCAAAATTGCTGTCCTTGTGTCATTAGCTCCTTTTATGTGTTAATGCTCTTCCCAGAGCCTGAATTCCCTGGGCATTCTTCATGGGCAGGTGGGGAGAGGTCACTCACAGTCCGATCATGGAGGCTTTCTCTGCCTGACTGRCTGTGAGAAGCCTCCCCAGGGACAGGGCTGCTAGCACAACATGTACAGCTCTTACAGGAATCTTTAATCTCATGTATATCATATGTTGAGGCATGAATAAAAATCACATTGGTCCCTCTCAGTGAGGGGAATGTTTCCTTGTGACAGCAGCACTGAAGCAGCCCTAGGAATCAGATGGGAAGAGTTGCCAACCTGAGCGGTTTACGAGCTCCTTGTGCCACTGTAAGCACTAAAATTCTGCTTATCTGCAGTTGAGAACAGGAAATGTGCTGTGTGTGGCTGCTAAGCTGCAGAGGCTGGAATTGTTCCTTAGCAGACACCCCAGCTCGTGCTGGACTTTGGCAGGTCAGCAGCTTCGAGTCCCCATTCCCTTTAAGGCAGAATTTGCCACATGAAGATGGAGTGGCAGTATGTGAAAAGCAAGGAGGAAAATCAAAGCCTTTTGTAACGTGGAATTTAACAAGTAGCTGAACAAAGTGTGGGAAGAGCACTGTGAACAACACAATTAAGTGCCAGTGCTCTGCAGATCTGCATTGGGAAGCATGGGGGTCTGGAGAGCCCAGGCATGATGAGTAAGGAAAGGGGTGAAGACCAAGGAGTTGTCACTCGAGGAGAGCACTATGTGAGCTGAGTTCTAACCTGTCCTGGCAGAGCCCAAGGGGCCTGTTTTGCAGAAACAGCAGCTCCTGGTGTTCAAATTAAGTGTGTATTCAAAATTAACATAATGTGCTGACTAGGGGACATCTGCTCCAAGGGCTTCCTTCCCTTCATCCCTGGTGGTCAGATCATCCAGAGCCATCAGGAGTTCTGAGTACCACCCCTACCCCTACCCCCACTCCATGGGAAATGCCTTCTTTTACCKTGTAGAAAGGCTAAGAGGAGGTCCTGTCAGGCAGGACTGAGCTGCTCACATGTAAAAATGTCAAGAGGAAACAATCAGCATGGTASAGCTTGTGTGTAGATAGGGCTGACAGTCAGTGCTCACACCAGTGCCTGCACTCCCAGARGGGCCTCTCAATGCAAAGTCATGGGCTGGGCACAGAAATGTGAGCAGGGGAGCACACACACAGGCCCCTGCCTGCTGCTCTGCCTTGGCTGCTCCAGCCTGGAGACTCCAAGGCACCCACAAAACTGAGGAGCCTCCTGAGAGGGTGAAAAGAGACAGGAGTAAATGGTGATTTGTCATCTTTCCCATTCCCTCAGCCGCCCTTGCCAGGGAGCCTCGTGAACGGGGTGTTCCTTTGTGTTGCAGGTGGTGAGCTCAACCAACGGGGAGCTGAACGTGGACGACCCAACAGGAGCACACTCCAACGCACCCATCACAGCGCAGGCGGAGGTGGAGGTGGTGGAGGAAGCTAAGTACGTTTGCTTTACACCAGCCTTTCCACTGGTTGGTCATTATCCTTCTCCTGGGAAGCGAGTGGGGACATTTTTCTGTGGCAAAGTCCTCAGTGCTCGTGTCCCATGCCCTTTTCCTTGCCTATTGCTGCTTTTGTGCATGGTGCCTTCAGTGCTGCTGCTGCTGCTGCTTCTCTTTGACACTTGTCATGCCTGGAGAACATAACTCTTACTCAGAGCATGTATTGCCAGATAGACATTTCAGTAGCACAGATACCGAAATCCTGGGAGCTGATCTCAGGAATCCCCGTGAGCAGCCCCCATTGCAGAGGGAGAACACRCTGTGCTTTTGTGCTGAGAGTGTAGGAGTAGCTTGAGCATAGCTCAGCAAAGAGATCGTTGGTCTGAGAGTTGTCACTTCATTTCTGGCTGTGAGAGGTGTGTGACAGGTATCCAGAACAGTCTGGATGTAACTCTTGCAGGGATGGGTTGTTCTCTTGGTCCAGCCCTGAGAAGCTGAGTGAGAGGAACCAGAAGCAGCTTGTGGAGGAGAAAGTGCTCCCTCTAAGCTGACCTCTCCTGTAGCGTGTGGTCAGGTGTGAGAACTGCTGTCAGAGCTGCTGCTTTGACCATTTTGGTTCCTGTCCTGTATCCAGCACCATCATGTCACCTTTTGGACCTTGTCACCACCTCTAAACTAAACCAGGACCTGTCACTGCAGGGTCACCACAGAGTTCTGGCACYCCCTGAGCGAGGGGCCAACAGGCCCAGGGCTGCCTTTGAGCTGATCAGTGCTGAGACATGGCCCAGCTGCCTGGTTATTATTTGACTGGGTGATCCTGGTGCCACTTGTCCTCCATGGTTTGCCTCAAACCTGTGCAGGCACTTCTGTATGAAGAGGAAAAGTGGCAGGTGTAAGGAAGGGTGTATGGATGGAAAAGGTCCCTAGGTGTGTGTCATCTGTGCTGGTTGTCCTGAAGGTCTTCTGCTCTCTGTTCCCCACTCCTGCAGGGATTCCCCAATCCCTCGGGAAGCCATGTGTGTAGGATCTTGCTCACTGGTAGGTGGCCTGGCCTTGATMCCAGCAGCCACAGACACACCTTCTTCTCCCAGCCCAGGAAGCCTCAGATTTGCTGCAGGCTCCTCATCAAGCTGGGAGGGTGGGGGAGATCTTGAGGAGCAACTTCCAGAGTGAGCAACATTCCTCTTAGATGTGGGTTGTGTGGCCAGCAGAGACCACCAGCTTGGCATCATGGGCTCTGAAGGGGTCACCCCAGGCATGTGTCTCCTAGGATGGGGCAGATTGTCATCCTCAACAGTTCTGATCCAACAACCCAGTGCAAGGAAGAACCAGGAACGTCTCCAGCCCATGTTTGTGCAGTGAGGCCAGGTCCAGCCCCCACTCTTGTGTACTAGGGAGACGTCAAGCCAGGTGGGAAGGAGCTGTGCCACCCAGGCCCTATCCCACTGCACATGGAGCTGTCCTGTCTCTCTCCAGCCCTTGTTTGTGTGCTCCCAGATTGGTTTGGGAGGTGCTGGGAAGCAGAGCATACGTTGCTTTGCACTGACAGGYTTGGGGTCTCCTGTAATTCCCAAGCATAGATCACTTCATTCTGTTTGCCACAGGGAGGGTTTGTCTTTCCTTACATCTCTGATCACACATGGACAAAGGACGTTGGGATTCTGCTCTGCAGGAAAAGGTGCCAGAGAGAGCTGGCAGGAACTGGAGCTGGGCTCTGTGTTTTGAGATGCTGTGCAGTAGTGGGATGGGCTTTCCCTGGCACTCCACAGGCAGAGCTGTGCCAGTGCTCCTGCTTGGAGTGTGCTGGAGAAAAGCTCCAGATTCTGGCAGTGGGTGTCGCTGGAGCGCAGGTCCCAGCTGTAGATCCATCATCGGGCCCTTCTGCTGCTGCTGGAGCTGCAGGGCACAAGAGCTGATGGTGGCCTGGAGTTCCTTCTGACCCCAGCCCAGATAAGAAGGCGAGGGCTGTGGTGCCTCCGTGGAGCGGGTGCTGGTCAGAGCCTCGTGCCCTGCAGAGGTGCGAGGACAGAGTGGTGTGAGTGCTGGGGCGGGCGGCGGGCAGGCCTGCTGTGTGTCTGCCGCTCTGCACTGCATGTTTGCATGGCTGCAGTGACTCGCTTCCATCCCACCTCTGTGAACTAATCGCTCTTTCTTCCTTTCTGTGTTTTTTCTCTATACTCTCTGTAGCTGCCTGAAAATGCTCAACTTGTGGTGAGTCCCTCTCTCCAGTCCACATGCAAGGGGGAGCGGACCAGACTAGACTGGGGTTGGCAAAACCAAACCCACCAAAYGCTAAAAAGGCACAAAGTCAATGCCAACCCAGAGCCGTTTTGATTTTAGGACCATTTGCAATATTGGGGGGGGCATGGGCTATGTCTGACCAGCCACACTAGGCTGAGGGATTTGGCTGATCTCTGAATGGATGGATGCAAAATCAGGTTTTAATCCTTTCCTATTTGGCTTTCCATCTCCCCCAAACGTTTACGTCTGTGAGCAGATGATGCCTGATGGAGTTGGGCAGAGTCAGGCCTAGGCTGGCTGAGCCTCTTGCAGGAATTCCTCACGCAGACGGTTACAAAGGGAAGACCCTGCACTGAGTGTTGAGGAGAGGGGCCAGTCAGTGCCTTGGAAGGTCTCCTCTTGGAGAAGCACAGGCCAGAGGGGGTGGAAGGACAAGGCCAGGGAGTCCTCATTAGTGACAGAGCCCCTACTGAGAGAGGACAGGTRGAAGGTGGCTCCTTTCTAGCCAGCTAAGGTGCAGGTGAATGGGCATCTCCAGGAAAGAAGGGGTGGAACGGTTGGGATTAGCGCGGGTCCAAGCCCCGCTTGGTGTTTTATCAGACACGTGAAGCTATAGTGTTCCAGTCTTAGGTTGTCCCAGGAGGTGCCCCTTGGGGAAACCACGTACCCAATAAGTGAAGGGCCATGCAGACACTCAGATGAGTTTGTAGTTTCCAGGATGGGCTGATGGGTGGAAATGGCCACAGAGCGAGGGGGCCGAGCCCGTGTGTGGCGAGGAATGTCCTTGTTGGATGGGAGACTGACTCTGCCCTGCTCTCCATAGGCATCGCCTCCAATACCTCTGGCATCTCTGGCTTCTCTGTATGTCGTAGTCTGGGGCTGTTCTCTTGGGCATCATCTGCATGCAGAGAGATCACGTTCTGTAATTGTCAGCCTGCCTTATCCTTTTATTTTGGTGTTTTGCCTCTGCCTGTCTGAACTGCCAGGACTTCCTTTCCTGAACCCTTCCCTGGACCTCTGAGTAAGAGCCTAAAAAGACAGTCACAAGGAAAACCAGCCAGAAGTCAGTCAGCTCCCTTTGTTCGGTGCCCAAGGAGTCGAGTGCTGCTCAGCCCCCTCTTCCCTTACCCGCTGCATGCCAAACCATCACTCATGCATCCTCCATCCTCTCCCTGTGACGTGCCCCTTACTCACCATCGCACAGGCCATGAAGGAAGGTGGCTACTGTGGGACAAATACTGCAACAGGCTAAAGCAGGAGATGGTGGCAGATGGCCTGGGACAACAAAATGCCAGAGCAGTCTTGGGGTGGGGGTTCCAGCCTGGGATGGGGGTGCTGAGGTGGCAGACAAACACCTCAGGGTGGGTGGGCAGCAATGGAGGCATCACTTGCCCTGCAAGGACAAGGGCTTTGCATTTCTCCTTGTCCCACCACCAAACTGGGCCTTTCAGGAGCCTAGAGACAAATCATGGACATCAGTCCGTGCACTGGGAGGAGTCCCTCCCCTTGAGGGGCTGTGGGAGCTCTCCTTGTCACAGGGAGAGTTGTTTGTTCTCCCAAGCAGTCGATCTGTGCTGGCAGGCTCAGCTCATGGCAGGTTGTGCTCACACATCGCTTTTGCACCCCAGAGTGAAGCTTGTGCACCCAGGGACAAGTATCTGGGTGAGAGTTCCTCCAGCTCTGAGAGGACAGGGGTGTAAAGCTGACACTCCATGAGCGACCCAATGAAAAATAGTTTGGAGAAGATGTTAGAGTGGTTTGGAATGTTTTTAGCCTACAACAGATGGTTGTAGGAAAAAACAGTCTTTGCATCCTCATGTTTGCCTGCCAGAGCCCAGGGAGCATTTGAACAACACACTCAGGCACATGGTTGGATTCTTGGGGCTGTCCAGCCAGGAGTTGGACTCAATGATCCTTGTGGGTCTCTTCCAACTCAGGATCTTCTAAGACTCGGTGGTCTACTTTGGTTGTTTATCCAAGCATCCCTTCCAGCAGCCTGAAGGAGCAGTCTTCCAGCATCACCCAGGCTTCTCCAGGGACAGCTGTCCCAGCAGAGAAAGACACTTAGCTTGGGAGGAGTCTCACAGATGTGCAGAGCATTCCTGACAGTGGGCTCAGGGTAGAAGGGTAGCTACATGTTCACCACCAAGGAATTCTGCAGGAAGCCAGGAGGAGTTTAGGCTCTGGATGACTGCTCCCAGTGTATCCCACAGGGAACCCACCGCTCCTCACGGTTCAGCTGCGTTGGGCGTTCCTCTCCCCACCTCAGCCTCCACTCTCCATCCTTCTTGCTTCCCCTAATCCTGTGCCCACCCTCACATCGGATGGGGGAAGAAGCAGGGGTTCTGCATCCTGGCGCTGAGTGATTGATCCAAGGTGGAAGCTCTGGTTATCGTGAAAGGTTCAGTAAAGAAACCTGGTCCCTGAGCCGAGGTCTCTTTGGAACTCGTTTTGTTAGTGAACAGTAGTGAAAACCACGTGTCTTGTGGCTGGGAAAAGCAGCCAGAGCTCACCTCCCCAGCCCAGTTCCTCTGGGGTGGGACACAGGGAGTGGAGCACCTGGGTCCCTGTTTTACTGCTTTCCCAGATGGCCCCTTGCCTTCCAGTGGAGCCTGGGAGGGAGAAGCCCAGCTGGGAGGGAGAAGCCTGGCTGGCACTCTGGTGCTGGGCAGTGAGACACCCCAGCTGGCCGTGCCTGGTCTCCCAGTCCGGGCTGGAGGTGTCATCCACCCACCAGCACCTGCCCCCCATCCCGGCAGCATGCTGGGGCCCAGGCCGGGCAGGCAGAGATGCTGTTGCATGAGGACAAGTGGGGGGATGGCAGGGACATCATGGGGACATTGTGGGGACATCACAGGTTGCCAGGCGTGGGGCTGACTCTCCTCCCTTGTCCTTTGTGCCCCAGGTGCTGCTGCTTCTTTAAGAGGAAACGGAAGAAGACGGCTCAGCGTCACAAGTGACCGGTGCCTCCTGGGCCTTGCAGGAACCACCACGCCTGCAGCTCCTGCCCTGTCTTACTGGAAGGGGCTTCTCTTTAGGAGGGAGGAGGAGGAGGCATAGGAGGAAGAGAGAAAAACGAAAACAAAAAAGAAAAAAAAAACCCAAGTGACATTTTAAACCAAAAAGAGAAGAAAACGTTCCAAAACAAACCACTCTGGGGTGGATCTGCTGAATGGTCTCCCTCATTCACTCCAAGCCTGAAGCTCCTTTTGGGACCAGGACTGTGGCTGGCTCAGGTCTTGGTCGCCCTGGGAGGGGGGCTGGCTGGCTGACCCTCCTTCCCATTGTTTACGGTGAAGGCATCGTTGACGCAAACCTGAGGACTGTGCTTAGTTCCTGCTCACTTTCCTCCCCTCCCTCCCCTGCACTCTGCTCCTCTGTCCTCCTCCCTCCTTAATTAAGTGAAGAAATTCCATAGGCTCGATTGGCTGTGGAGAGGGCAGGAGGATGYGGGGCAGGCAGGAGAGTTGCTAGGAGAAGGGCCTGACTGCTGCAGCAGGAAGAGACAGGTTCTCTCTGTGGCTCCTTGGGAACAGTTACACTGTAATGTGCAAGCTGTGAGAAATTTGCAATCTACTGTTCCAGTTAGGGTTTTTTTTCCGGCTCCCTTGACACCTCCCTCCTGTGACAGTAACAGAGCAGTGTGGATTGTTTTAAAGAAGCTGACGTCGTTGCACTTTTTATTATTTTTAGCATTTACAGATGCACATTGTATCTGTGGATCTCTGCGTGGCCACGCCAGCGCAGGCAGACATCCAGCGGGGAGGATGGTGGGGTGCACGGAAATGCCCTTGGTTGAGTGGGGATGTCCACAACCCTCGTGCCAGTCTGGGGCTCCTGACGCCCACCTTGGGCCGCGCGCTGAGGAAAGCATACTTGAATTTCCAATCACCCTTCCTAGCTGCCAGTGAATGTCCTTCCCATGGTTTCCTACACCGTGCCTGACCCAGCTGGCCGGGAGAGGCGAGGCTGATGCCYGGCATGGGCCGGAGGGAGCGGTGTGGCCTTTGCCAAGCTAGGGAAATTTGTGCTGGTCTAAGAGGTAGATCAGGATTGAGATTCCTGGGAAACAGCCATTTCCTGAAGCGTGGGTGTTTCTCAGTGTGGGTAGCCAGGCAGCCTTCCCAAATCCCTCCTTGGGCTAGTTGGGAACCTTCTGCAAGAACATATTAGTGGGAGGAAAGCATCCCCAGCAGGGAGAGGATACTTCATGCCTTAACACTGATCCCATCTCCCGGTGGTCAGATAGGTTTGACTGGAATCGCCTTCACATCCTCTCTGTGAGCACGGGGCACCATCCCACCCCTGCGGCAGCCACGGTTCTCCTGCACCACTTTGAGCCAAACCAATAGCAAGGAAAGGGCTTGGGGTGCTTTGCACACCCAGAAAAACACTGAAATCGTGCATCCAACTGCAGTGTTTCCCAAATTGGAGATGAGGCTGTCAGGGGTTACTGGAGAGCTGGCAGGGCTGTGGGAGAACTCAAGCAGCTTTGGGGAGGTTATAAGTAACTCTTTGGACTTTGTCTTTCCATRTGTGACACCAGATCAGGCTGGAGTAGTTCAGTTGTCATAAACTTGGGCCTGGCTTACCCAAAAATCATGGAGAGCATGAAGGGAGGAAAGGGAGAGACTAGGTCTCATTCTTGTTTCTTCGATTTAATGCTAAGCTGTGTAGTTTGGAGTTCACAGAGCAGCATTGCCAGGAGGTTCCGTTTCCCTGGCTGGGTAGGAGCAGGCTTAGAGGGCAGCAAGCTCTGGCCTTGCTCCTCATGCATTCCTGAGTCWGGCAGACACTGGTGTGGTGCCAGGGTGGAGAAGCCTCCCTCCTGGCCAGGATCCCTGCAGGGCATCTCTTCTCCATTCTCGGCTGCGTTCTCTCCATGCCTCATCGCAGAGAGCGCGATGGAGGCGCAGAGCCCTCGGTTCACACATGCACCTCCTTCCTTCCCCCTCAGCAAAGCGCTTTCCTCCAGCCAGGCCGTGGGCTGGGCTGGGAACAGGGCAGGAGGGGCACCACTCACCTCCCACAGGCACGTGCCAGGTGTGCAGCCCATGGGCACATTCCAGCTTTCTCCCTCCAAACTCCTCCGCTGCCAGCGGTTCCCAGAAGCTGCGTCTGTGGCACAGGCATTCCTCTCTCTGCTGTAGGAAACCATGGTTTGGCATCTTGGGAGGGTGTCCAGGGGCAGGGGCGCTCCCCGGGGAGCCGCCCTGCCCGCTGCCCACAGAGCTGGCCCTGAGACACTTCCGTTGCTGCCCTCCCAAGCCCCACTAAGTGCCTGTCACCAGAACTCGATTCCTTCTGCATCTCCTGCCGTGTTTGGTCATTCCTCGCTGCCTCCACTCAAGGAGCAGCTTGTAGTTGCAGCATATGTAAGTGTTTGCAGGGTGAGGGAGGGCGGGGGGGAAAGGGGCCATCTCAACAGGTTTTGTTCCTAAATGTTTTTGGTTTCTTTTTGTTTCGTTGTTTTTTTGGGGGTTTTTTGGTTTTTTTTTTTAAGTGAATGTATTTGATCGTTTAGAAACTTTCCTGACCTTGTTTTTAAGTGGGTTGGTTTGAAAGCTGTTTCATGGTGACCCACTACAGCTTCTCTCCAGAGATACGGTGTTCTTTTAATCCTACAATGATGTGTTTGTAGGGGAGGACTGTCCCCCCACRGCATGCTGGTAATGCTCACTTGTACCAAGCCCTCTTGCACTATAATCGTACGTTGGACTCTTCAAAAGAAAAGAAAAGAAAGCAGGTTACCAGCAGGTCCTGTGCTTGAGGGAACCGCTGTCCCCGGGGAGCTCGGAGGTGACAAGGAGAGCAGCCAGACTGAGCCAGCCATGCTGTGGTAGGATGTAGGGCATTAACCTGGGCAA
Source organism: Cardinalis cardinalis (assembly GCA_014549065.1). Classification (NCBI taxonomy): domain Eukaryota; kingdom Metazoa; phylum Chordata; class Aves; order Passeriformes; family Cardinalidae; genus Cardinalis; species Cardinalis cardinalis. The sequence goes on from JACDOX010000095.1 coordinate 2,152,205, forward strand.
CCCCTCCTCTCYGTGCCGGGAGCAGTTGGCAGCCAGGAGACCCCGGGCAGGGGAGGGCTCCCGGGGGCTCCTGCTGCAGGTGCCTCTGACGCGGCTCTCGGCCCTCCAACGTTGCGATGCAGTCTTCTGAGGTATCAAGTGAGATGATTTTTTTTTTTTTTCAATAAAACATTGCACTGCTGCATTGTTCTCCATGAATAGAAGTATTTATTACCTCAGCCTGACCACGGCACTTGTGTTTTGTCTTCCTTTGGCTCTGCTGGGCGCTTGTGTCACCCTCTGTTCCCTTTGGAGGGGACAATGCATGGGTGGGACCTTGTGGGACCTTCTCAACACTTCATGCTTTCCAGCCATGGGTGGTTCCTATGGAGCTCAGCCAAGGCATGGTGGTACTGATTTCCCTTCTCCCTGGGCACGCGCATTCCCACTTCAGCCATCCTGGAATGCAGGATGCCTTGTCCCACAGGGAGAGGGGTACTGGGCCCTGCCCCCTTGGCACGGCTGTGGGATAAAAACTGAAGGAAGGAGTGAGAGAAGCCCTAATTTCTCTTAAATACCTGGAGAGGCCGGGCTGGAAGCCCACAGGATTTTCTGTGGTGTTGCAGATGCCGATGTTCAGCTTAGCACCATCACTGAAGGTGTCGCTGCCCATGGCAGGGGCTAGACTTGGAAAGGTCCCTTCGAACCCAAACTGGTCTGTCATCACAAATCCTGCAGTTAGTTGAACATGTGGGAATTAGGTTTTCATCAGGTCTGGGGCACTGTCAGTCCCCACAAAGATAAACCTCAGAGGTGGAGATGTGGGTTCCAAGGGTCAGGGAGGGAACCTTTGAGGTTCATCTCCTCCGCAGAGCGCACGTGTCCCCAGACAAATTTTTGGGAGCAAGAAATGAAAGATCATGCTAAAAATAGTACATTTAAGGCTGGGAATTARGGGGGAAAATGTCACACGAGAGATCAGAGTGTGGAGCAGGTCTCAACTGTGGGAATATTGGTTCAGGTGTCTCTAGTTTGGCTCTCGGGTGGCATCTCCCCACCGCGCCCGCTCAGCCATTGACCGCAGCCATTCAGCTCGCCGGGGGCTCGGCTCGTCCTCCCGCCGCGGGCTTCGGGCGCTCGATGTCCCCCTGCGCCGAGGCCACGGCTGCTGCTACCGGGGACACACCGGGCCCGGAGGACAGAGCGGGGACAAAGCGGGGACACAGCRCGGACACGGCGGAACAGCGCCCCCGGCCTGCCTCAGCCACGCCCTCCGCCCGTCCCATTGGCCACCGCCACCCTCGGTCCCGCCCCTCACCCGCCTCCTCCCCCTCAGTGACCAATCATCGTGGCGTTCTGCTTATGATTGACAGCGCCGCGGCCGCCCAGCGAGGGGCAACGTGGCATACGCCCGCGCTCCGCCCGGCCGGAAGGGGCTGCATTCCCCCCCTGTGGGACCCTGTTGGTCGCGCCCAGGCGGGCGGAGCGGGCGGGCGAGCGGTGCGGGCGGTACCAAGAGGCGGTGCGGGCGGGGGTGCGCGGCGGGCGTGGCCGGATGCCGGCGGCGCGGCGGGCGCTGTGGCCGTGCTGCGAGCGGCGCAGGATGAAGGTGCTGGTGGCGGCGGCGGCGCTGGGCGCGGCCCTCCTGCTCCTGCTGCCCGCGGCCTCCCGCGCCGACGAACGCAAGAAGGGACCCAAGGTCACCGCCAAGGTCGGGGGGGGGCCAAGGCGGGGCCGGCGGGGGGGATTGGGAAAGACTCCGGGGGGTGGGAGCCCGGATATGGCGGGGGAGACCTGGAGAGGGAGAGCTTGGGGTGAGGGGCCCTGGATGGGGCTGGCATTGAGGGGCCCGGACGGGGAGGGTGGGGCGAGGCCGGAGGGAGGGACGGAGGGCCCAGTGCGGGGCGGCTGGGGGCGCCTGAGAGGCGGAGGCGGCCTGGGGAGAGCTTGGCCCAGCTCTGGGGAAGCTGAGAGGGGGGCCCGGGCTGAAGGGCCGGGGCTCCAGCTGGGGTGAGTGGTGAGGCTGCTGGGGGGATGCGGCCAGGGCTCTGGGGCACCGACCAACCTCCCCTAGTGAGGGTTTGGGCCTGGTTGGAGTTGGTGAGTTGGACCTTCGGGSGTGGGTTGGCCCAGCAAGGTGAGTSTGGCTCCCCTGATCCCTCCAACCTTCCTCCGCCCCCCCAAGGTGTTTTTCGACCTGCGGATCGGTGAGGAGGATGCAGGCCGTGTCGTCATCGGGCTCTTCGGCAAGACAGTGCCSAAGACGGTGGAGAACTTCATGGCCTTGGCCACCGGAGAGGTGAGGGGCCCGTGGCACCCTGGGCCTCACCTGCCCCTGCCCGGGTCCTGCTCGGTGCCCTGGGGCAGCGCTGGGGCCACGGAGCTCTGGTCTGTCCCTACACCTCACTCCGTGTTCTCCCTCCACACCCCCAGAAAGGATTTGGCTTCAAGGGCAGCAAGTTCCACCGTGTGATCAAGGACTTCATGATCCAGGGAGGAGACTTCACCCGTGGTGACGGCACTGGAGGTAACCCTGGCGGATCCAAGCCACTGTCTTGGAGTGAGACAGCAGCTGCAATTCCAACCACTGCAGGGCTGTCCCGGCACCAGTGTAGAGCTGGAGCTTGGTGCAATCAAGTGGGCTCACAAAGACATGGCCTCAGAGCAGAGCTGAGGSCTGGGGTAACGGGAAGCCCCCTGCCCCGCTCCCTTGGCACGACACCCCTGCCCAGCCCCTGGGGTGTCCAGCTGCCTGCAGCAGCCCATGGCTCATGCATCCCTGTGGCATCAGTGCTAGTCCCTGCTCTGGAATTGCTCATTCCCCCACCCACCTCGTGTTGGAGCTACCATCACCCCTACCTGATATATTCCTTGAGAACACTGTGGCCTTTTTGTCCCCCCCTTTAGGAAAAAGCATCTATGGGGACCGTTTCCCTGACGAGAACTTCAAGCTGAAGCATTACGGGCCGGGCTGGGTGAGCATGGCCAACGCTGGCAAGGACACCAACGGCTCCCAGTTCTTCATCACCACCGTGAAGACGCCGTGGCTGGACGGGAAGCACGTGGTGTTCGGCAAAGTGCTGGAGGGAATGGTGAGGCACGGGACAGGGAGAGGGAAGGGCTTGGCTGAGCTGGGTCTGCTCAGTGTCCCACTGTCACACTGTGCTCCCCCAGGACGTGGTGAGGAAGGTGGAGAGCACAAAGACAGACAGCCGGGACAAGCCCCTCAAGGACGTCACCATCGTCGACTGTGGCACCATCGAGGTGGAGAAGCCCTTTGCCATCGCCAAGGAGTGACGGGACCAGGCCCTGCCAGGCTGTGAGGGGCTGTGGGACGGGGCTGCTGTGCTTCCCCTGCCCTGGGGCCACCGGGTCCCGCTGTGCCCCAGTGCCAGCTCCTCTCCCTGCTGCCTCCAGCCAGTGGGACAGGGCACACGCTGCTCTTCCATCACTTTTGTAAGAAGCACATGCACCAATAAATGTGACCAATGTGTTTTTTAAAGAGCTGCYTCTCTCCTGCCTTCGGAGGCATGCAGATCACTCTGCATCCCTCCCTCAACCTTCCAGCCCCCCTTCCAAYCTTCCTTTTTTATCATCTCATCCAGCTGGGAGCAGTGCCACAGTTGGCCCTGGGTTTGCTTTGGAGAATTCCACAGCACAGCACTTTGCCAGTCAGTAAATCCAGGAGATTTATTGCACCAAAGCCTGGATGCAGAGAGGTTTTCCAGCACCATGCAGCATCCAAAGGCTCGTACTGCAAGCCTACAACAGCAGGGGGGAAAGCAGAGCTGCTCTGCCAACAAAGGCACTTTGCATGGTGGTGGGAGAGCAGTTCCCAACATCCCTTCGGCTTCTCCCAGCAGGGAGGAGTGAGGTTCACCACAAGGATCCTTTCTCTCCCCACTGCATCCCTGGGTGCTGGGTGGGACTCATCGTTCCAGAGGCTGGGGGTGCTGCCAGGCCGGGACACGGCTCAGGGGGAGGTAGAGCYCCTGCAGGACCCCGCTGAGGACGGTGTTGGGGAGCAGCTCTGCGAGGAAACGGGGCTGCTGTAACAGCTGCTTCCCTCCTGGGCCCCAGTGAACGAGAAGCACCTTTGTAGGGCCCAGARGAGCCTGTTGGAGGTTTTGGAGCCCTGCTCCTTACCGGGGCCGCGTGGCTGCACGTAGGGATCCGAGCAGAAGCCGACAGCAGGGCGCTGGGGAAGCAGGAGTCTGGTGCTGCTGTGAGAGAGGGGACACCAGTGCTCAGCCTGTGCCCACCATCCCCAACCCCAGGTACTCACTAGGAGTGCCTAACAAGGGGCAGGGCCGTGTGGGATAACCCTGGTGCCAGCAGAACTCATCTACTCACGGGGGGCCGCTGCCCTTGGGGCTCTGCTGGCACCGCCGCACCTTCAGGAAGTCCAGGATGTCCTGGGGCAGCTCCTCATTGTGGTACAGCACACCCTGCAATGCTCCAGGGGGGTCAGCACCCCCATAAACCCCTGCCAAACCCACCACGGTGTGTTCCTCACCCCTAAAACCCAGCCTGAGCTGCCGTACACGCCTCACCTGCAGGTAAACCTCCAGGGCCTGCCGGCGCTGCTCCAGCGCTTTGGGCATCCAGTTGGGGACATGGCGCGGGGGGAAGTCGGGCACCTTGCAGATCTTCTTGATCTGAGGAAGGTGTGGGGGGATCAGGGCAGGCCAGAGAGGGTGAGGCCAGGCCTCCCAYGTCCCCTCCTGCAGAGCTGGGGCTCTCACCCGCTTGTGCAGCGCCTGGAACTCGCTGTAGCGCTTGGTCACCGAGTGCCGCCGGCCATGGCACAGCACCTCCACCCGGAACACCTGCATGGGACAGACAGACTGTGCGCTCCTCGTCAGCCCCAGCCTCACCATGTTCATTGTTCACACTGTCTCCATCACCCTCACCACCCCTCAGCATCCTCATCAGCCCCAGCCTCACCATCCTCATTGTTCTCACTGTCTTCATCACCCTCACCACCCCTCAGCATSCTCACCATCTTCATCAGCTCCAGCCTCACCATCTTCACTGTACTCACCATCCCTCATCATCCTCATCAGCTCCAGCCTTATCATCTTCACCTTTCTCATCATCCTCACCATCCTCACCAGTCCCATCCTTACCACCCTGACCATCTCCATCACCCCCACCGCACTCATCAGCCCCCCAGAGGAGGTAGGGGTCCCTAACTCACACACCTGTGGAGAGCACCTGGGACACTCCACCCCCACTTCTCCAGGACAGGCAGAGACCCCCAACCTCCAGGGCAGACCCCCAGCACCCCCACAGCCAGTGGGGGCACCACGGGACCAGGCAGGACCCCCACAAGCAGATGGGACACAATTCTCCCCTCCCGAGGGGAGCACAGCAAGGTGTGACATCCCAACCCCACCAAACCCTGCCAGACAGGGACCCTGGGGCTGGCAGGGACCCCCAACACCTTGGGGCGTGCAGGGACAYCAGGAAGGGACACGTGGGGACCTCAAACCAATGGGACAGAGGGAGACAACCCTTTTTTCCCCAAAGCAGGTGAGGTCCCCTGCCTAGGGATAGTCATGGATCTCCACCCTCCTGGGGAAGGCAGGAGAAGCCCTTCTTTCCCCACAAAGCCAGGGGTCCCCCCTAGCTCCAGTCCCCAGGGCCAGTGGGGATCCCCCAGGCCAGGGACAGCCCCCATCCTTTCAAGGGTGGGCCCCTGAGGACAGACAGACATCTCCATCCCACAGGAACCCCCAGGCCAAGGTAGAAGGGCAGAGGACCCACCTCAGACACGAACCCTGTGGGGACCCCTGCCCAGCACCCCCTGCCCGAGCTCTTGGAGCATTTGGGGACACCCCGGTGGGCACGTTAAGACCCTCACACCCTCCACACCCAGGGCAGAGGGGGCACCCAGAGACAGACAGACAGACAGACAGGGACCCCAACACCAACACCCCAGCCAGGGGACATCCCATCCTTGCCATCCCAGGGGTAAAGAGTGTCTGGCAGGGACCCCTCAGGGCACTTGGATCCTGCACTCCTGGGGGGAGGACACAGCCCCACCCTGGGTGCCCAGGGACCCCAGGGAACAGAGGAGACCCCCCGAGCAGTGACGCCCCTTCCCCACCCTCCCCGGGTACAGGATCGCTGCCTGTGCCTCCCTCTCGCCCCGCAGGGATCCTCCGGGCGCAGGCGGGGACAGCCACTCCTGGGCACTTGGGGACACCGGGGCGGGAGCTTGGGGACATCCCAGCCCCAGGGCAGATGTGGGACACACAGCCCTGGGGCAGGTGGGGGTACCCAGGGATAGACAGGGACCCCAGAGCCCTCTGGGGTCAGAGGGGATCCCCAGGGTAAAGGAACAGCCCCCGGGGCAGCCCCTGGGCCAAGTGGGGTTCCCCGGTTACACCTSGGGACCCTCAGTCCCTGGCTGACATGGAGACACCTCCCGGGCAGGAGGGGACCCCGTGGGAGCGACAAGATCCCCAGAACAGGACCCTGGGTGGGGCAGGAAGAGCCCCCAACACCTGGGGCAAGTGGAGGCACCCCTGGGAYGAGGCAGGACCCTGGGGAAGCTGCGGGACAGACAGACAGACACACTCCCGGCTTCCAGGGCAGAAGGTGCCCCCGGCAGGGAGCCAGGGCAGGCAGAGACCCCCGGGGCAGGTGGGCACCACCCAGGGGCATTTGAGCACCTGCAACCCTTGAGGCTGGGACACCTCAGGGTGGCCTGGGGACACGAGGGGACCTCCAGTGCCAGAGCAGGGGGGGCATCCCGGGGAAAGAAGGGAACCCCCGGCCATGGGGGCTACAGGGACCTCTCCCCTTTGAAAGGTGAAGGGTCTGTGCTGGGACTCTGCAGGGACAGGCAGAGGCCAAAATAATCCCACCTTGCCCACGTCCCCCATCCCCGCCTTAAGGGCAAAGGGTCCCCATCGGCAGCGACCCCCCGGGTCAGGGGTCCCGCTGTGGCTGCCGGGGCTCTCTGGGGTCCTCCAAGCCCGCAGGGACCCCCCGACCCCGGGGGCACAGGGCAGCGCTCGGGGACGAACAGGACGCGGGGGAGGTGGGACAGGAGAGCCCCCCAGCCCCTGGGTTAGGGCGGGAGCACCGCCGGGCAGGGAGAGAACCCCGGGCAGAGGCAGAAAGCTGCAAACCCCGCAGGCAGCGGGGACAGCGGCAGCAGGGTCCCCAGCCCCGGGGCAGAGACACCCTTGGGGCAGAGACAGTCCCGGAGCAGAGACAGCCCCGGAGCAGAGACACCCTTGGGGCAGAGACACCCCTGGAGCAGAGACAGTCCCGGAGCAGAGGGCACCCCCTTTCTACGGCACCGGTTCTGTGTCTGCCACCGGCAGGGAGGCCCCGGGACACCTCCATTCCCAGGGCACGTGGAAGACTCCTGGGGCAGAGAGCGACAAATSCCCCCCGGGAGCAGAGGGTGACACCCGTGGGAACTTGGGGACCTCCAGCGCCAGGGAGGGACCCCCCAGGCCAGGGACCCGCACTCCGGAGGGGCGGGGGACGCTTGGGGACAAGCGGCGACCTGCAGCGCCCGGGGCAGAAGGAGCCGCCCTCAGCCACCCTCAGCCACCCTCAGCCGCGCCCCCGGCCCCAGCCCCGGCCCTCACCGTGTGCGCCCGCTCGGGGCTGCGCGCTGCCGCCGCCGGGGGCTCCGCCGCGGGGATGGACACGGCGATCATGGCCCGGAGCGGGGCCGGGACCGCCCCGAGCGGCCCCGGCGCGGTCACGGCCCCCGGGCAGCCCGGGGGGAGCCGGCGGGCCCGGAGAGCACAGGGAGGGAGCCGCGGAGGCGCCGCGGGGAGCCGGGCTCCAGGGATAAGGGGAAAGGAAAGAGGGAAGTCGGCCCCAGCTGCCTTTTCGCTTTTTGAACGGGTATCGGTTTTGATAAAGCGCACACGCGAGGCTGGGAGGGGGGAAAGGAGCACCACAGCCCCGAGAGCCCCGCTGAGCTCAGATCCTAAAAACGGCTTCCACCGGAGGAAAGGCAGAGAGCCAAAGCCTAATCAAGAGCGGGGACAGGTGGCCAGAGCAGCGTCCAAGGTCACCCGTGTCCCATCACAACACGGGGGAGGCTCTGCTGCCTCCAGGGATGCACCCTCACCCTCCCCACTGCCACCCCCAACACCCAGAGCCTGTTTGCCCTGATAGAAGTTTTATTACAGAACTTTAATGGCACTGCAGGAGTAAGATAATTCATTAGAGCCTTAAAACCCAGCCTGAAAAATAGATATTTGCCAGATCTCATGAACCCCCTGGCTGCGGGTCTGGTCTGGAAGCAGGAAACTAGTTTCTCTTCAGTAAGAAAATATATGTTGCTAAATGAAAAATATACAGTTAGAAGAGTTACTGGCTCACAAGCTGTTCTTCTGGGGGTGACACCTCTACCAGCTCCAGCATTTGGAACGAGGGGTCGCTCAGGTGGAAAAGAGGAGGAGGTATAGTGTATATAAAAAAAAAAAAAAAAAGGCAAAATTCAGGTTTGTTTGCTCAGTCCAATTAAGAAATGGCCTTGGCTTCGGGCAGGAACGCTTCCCAGTACTTCACCAGCTGCAGGGAGGAGAGGGAGAGAGTCAGGAGCCTTGAGGATGGAGCTGCAGTGCAGGGGGTCATGCTTGAGAGATTCACAAGCACGGCCTGAACTTGGATGTAAAACCACATCAGGGAGCACTCACCTGCTGCTGAGAGTTCAACAACGTCTCAAGGTATTTCGTGACGTGGTTTCTGAAGTCCTTAGATTTCTCTTTCTGCAAGACATGGGCATGAGGCTGGAGCAACCACCAAAACCCTCCAGAGTCTGGCAGGGGGAAGGAGAAACCAGCAGGATTTTCCTGTTCCTCCTGGGGCCCCGTGAGGAGACCAGCACATGGGACACTGAGGGTCTTGGCCCACCCAGCTCCATTTTAAGATTCCCTGTGGGGAGGCCCCCTCAGCAAGGCCCCAGCGCACACATGTTGGGATTCAGGGATGCTGCAGTGCCAGGAGGAGGGGCAGGAGGCCAGGTCAGGCCAGGGGCTGCCCCCACGTACCTCAAAGCGGATCACCTCCTTGCGGATGACGGCAGAAATGCGCTCAAAGTCCCTCTCGTACTGCGTCACCCGGGACTCCCACTGCAGACACAGCAAGGGCACCTTGGGCACAGCAGCAGAGCTCCTGCCCCCTCTCCACGGGGCTCTGGAGCCACCACTGTGCATGTGAGAGGCGCTGCTGGAGCAGAGCTCAGCCCTTGTCACCGCCTTGGTCACGGGAGGCSGGAGCACCAGCAGCCTCACCCAAGGCTGCCTTGGCCCTTGGTGTAACCCAGCCACAGACACCTCTCCCTCCCGCTCAGGAGGTGCCCCCAGCCCAGGAGGCTCCYTCCCCACTGCAGCAGGGAGGGCAGGCACAGAGCAGACCCCACGCTCCCTTCCCTACCTCYGAGATCTCATCCTTGGCCTGCTGCAGCTTGTCGGGTTTGTTTGCCCACAGCAGCCTGGCCTCCATCTCCCTCTTCTTCTGGAGCATGGTCTGGGCGTCCTGCCACCGCTGCCAGGTCTTCATGCGCTGGTCAAAGGCTCCCTGCAGGGAAGGAGGGGCACAGCTCTCCTGACAAGGGGACACTGCAGGTCCTGGAGCAAAGCTGAGCCAGAATGCAGACTGGCTCCTGCCCTGGAGCATCCACAGCTCCTGTATGGACCAGTGGACCAAGGATATGGTGGTCTGGCCTTTGGGGCAAGAAGGGGTCAGCCTGCTGGACTTGCTATCCCATGGGGTTGCTTCTTCCCAGTGTGCCAGGTGGGTGTGTGGATTTGATGCCCAAGTTGAGGAGCGCTCAGCACTCAGGCCTTGCCACAGCAGGCACTTGGCAGGTCAGTTTTCAGCCCCTGTATCACAGGTTACACCTTCACCTCTGCAAGGGCTGGCTCACCCACAAGCCATGAACTTGCTCCACATCCCCTCTRGGAGCAGCAGCACAGCCAGGCCTCACCTACGACCATCTTCCAACCTAAGCAGGGCACACCTGCCCAACCAGCAAGGTTTCCCTCTGCCTGAGGMGGCCATGCCCTGCACGCCCTCTGCTCTGCCCTGTGCTTGAGTTTGGAACACCTCCTGGCACCCCTAAGCCTACAATGGCTACAAGGAGCAGGAGCAAAGGAGTCCTCACCTTCACAACCGAGAGCAGGCGGATGTAGTCCCCCAGGAGCTCGGCCAGGAGGAAGAAGTCATTGTTAGCCTGTTCATGGTGCAGCTGCTCAATCTTCTCCTCCACCTCAGCCAGCTGGGACAGGGCTCGGGACAGGGCTGTGTTGTCCTCTGAGCTCCCCAGCATGGCCAGGCTCTTGGCAAACTGGGCTGTGTTCAAAGCCAGCTCTGGGGAAYGGGATGAGGGTCAGGAGAAGGGCCTGGCTGCACCAGGAGCTCCCCAGCAGAGGGTTCAGCCCTTGGAGCTGCCTTCCCACAGCTCCAGGAGATGGCAGCAGGAAGGGCAGCACTGGCTCAGTCAGAGCCACAGCTTCCAGCCATGAGGAGAAGGGAAGCAGCTGAGCCCGAGGACAGGCACAGCTTTGCAGAAGTCAGTGAAAAATGCAGAGGAAGGGAAACATCCCCACTCCCAGAGGTCAGCTCTGCTCAGGTTTGCTACAGCAGCATTCAGACCCATGAGGACAGGCTGAGGGAGTTAGGGCTGATCAGCCTGCAGAAGAGAAGGCTCCAGGGAGAGCTCAGAGCCCCTGGCAGGGCCTGAAGGGGCTCCAGGAGAGCTGGAGAGGGACTGGGGACAAGGGATGGAGGGACAGGACACAGGGAATGGCTCCCACTGCCAGAGGGCAGGGATGGATGGGATACTGGGGAAAAATTCTTCCCTGTGAGAGAACTAAGCTTCCTCAGTTGTGCCCTGGCCCAGGGTGCCCAGAGCAGCTGTGGCTGCCCCTGGATCCCTGGAAGTGCCCAAGGCTGGGTTGGAYGGGGCTTGGAGCAATCTGGGATAGTGGAAGGTGTCCCTGCCCATGGCAGGGGGGGGAACAAGACRGACTTTAAGGTTCCTGTAGCCCCCAAGCCATCCTGGGATTCTGTGATCCCCCAGGACCCCGGTTCCCTTCCACACTGCCATCCCATCTTGTGGAGCTGCACACAAGAACTGGGGTGACCATTTCTGGTCTCCCAGGAGGAAGGGACAGAGCGTCCTTCACAGCACTGTCCCAGCTCCTTGGAAGTGTCCCTGGGACAATGGTGCCCCTCTGCAGGCCCAGCCCAGGTGTCCCCGTCACCTCTGCGGTGGTTCACCAGCGTCTCCACCACCGCGTGCAGCTTCCGCAGCCGCTGGTCCTCGCACTCCACCTCCTGCAGCTTCTCCTCAAACCACTGCAGTGGGCAAATGCACAGCTGATTGCCACAGGGGGGCTTTCCCTGCACCCAGAGCTGGAGCTGGGAAGAGCACACAGCTCTGGAGTGAGGACAGGGATGCCCAGAGGTGCCCCGACACTCACCATGTCCGATTCGTTCATCTTGATGGTCATTTTACTGACTGCATCCGTGGCTTTGCTGAACATCTTCATTATTCCTGCTCCACTCAAGGTCTGGGTTCCTACTGCTCTTGGGAGCTGGAAAGGAATGGAAAAGTTTGCTTTGCCATAGGAGATGGAGCCAGGCTGGGAGAGCTGGGGGTGTTCACCCGGAGAGGAGACRGCTCCAGGGAGAGCTCAGAGCCCCACTGAGTGTCTAAAGGGGCTCCAGGAGAGCTGGAGAGGGACTGGGGACAAGGCCTGGAGTAACAGGACAAGAGGAAATGAGTTTCCACTGCCAGAGGGCAGGRACAGATGGGATACTGGGAATAAATTCTTCCCTGTGAGGGTGATGAGGCCCTGGCACAGGTTTCCCAGAGAAGCTGTGGCTGCCCCACCCCTGGAAGTGTCCAAGGATGAGGCTTGGAGCAACCTGGGATAGCAGCAGGTGCTCCTGCCCATGGCAGGGGGTGGAATGAGCTGGGCTTTTTAAAGTCCCTTCCAGCCCAAGCTGGAAGCTTTAAACGGTGTTGGTATATTCCTTGTAAGGTCTTCAATTTGTGTTAGTCTGGAATTGACTCACTGCAGRAGCTTCTGCCCTGTTCCCTCCTTTTCCAGTGCTGTCTTTACCTATTTAYGCACTTAAATATCACATCTCTCTTGAGAACATTTGTATAACAGAACCTATTCTGATGTCAAAATAAATATATATAGACAATAAAAAGGAATTTACTCAACCTTCAAAAGTGAGGGTCAGTCAACTGTTCCAAAAAAAAAMCTGTCAGAACRAAGTTGAATAAAATGCTTGTCTGACCATACTAAATGATGTTACTTACAAAGGCACTGTAGTTCTTTCACCTTCTTCATCTGGCAGCCATTACATTAAGTGGTTCTGATGATTCTGTTTTGCCCATGAGGTGCCTGCTGAGTGATCTCTCCCTGCCCCTGTGTTTGTTTCCTCCCAGCTGAGGGGATGGTTCAGCAGCTTTGGTGGGCACCTGGTGCCAGCAGCAGCTCCCACTCTTACAGGGCTCTGCCACTCCCCACTGAGCTCTGGGGGATCCTGCCTCATTAACTGCTCAAGGACCATTTCCTTCAGCACTTCCAAGGATTCCTCACTCCACCCTACTGACCTCCTCCTTCTCCAGGAACTCCCTGACGTCCGGGTCCTGCAGCATGGTTGGATGGCTGACCACCCTCCGTAGGTACCTGTGGGAGAACAACTCCAGGAGTTACTCTGGCTGTAGCAAATCCAGCTTCTGATTTTAAATCTGTCCATCACAGCTTGGCATTTACTCCAGAACAGCAGTTGGGGGGCTGGAAATCAGAGCCAGCAACTGTTCTAAATTCACCCAGCAGCTCTCCTGTCTCCCTGGGGAATCTGGTGGTGCCACCATGAAGAGCAGACCTCTCTGAGGTCCCTCACTCAGTCCAGGGACAGCTGATGGGGCCATACCTCTCTAGRGCAGCCCGACGCTTTTCCAGGAACTCTGCAGAGGAGGAATCTTCTTTSCCAACTTTCACTTTGGTCATGCCTAGCACAGAAGGAAGATGTGATTAATGAGCTGCTCCAAACTCTACACACAAGGTAAAGTGGTTTATTACAAGGCAAAGTGGTTTGTTACAGACTATCAGGGCTGACAGTGGAGGAGAGGAATCTTACAACAGGAATTAGACTTTGGAAATTTGAAACCCAAGGAACATGCAGGAAAGAGGCAAAGCAATGGGCTGAACTCAAGTGAACAGCAATTCAGTGACACCACTGAGGTTTTACTCTTCACCAAGCAGGTGGGGAGGCACCTGTGAACTCCATCAAGGATTTAAGTCCAGAGCTCCAGGTACGGAGCCAGAGCTTCATCTGTGCCACGGAACCCAGATTCATTTCCCTGCCTACTCTGCAGCTTCCAGTCAGCTCTGAGACTGCTGCAGGCCAGCCCTTGGGCACAGAGCTCCCTCAGAAGGGCTCAGAGGAGCTGTGGAGAGGCGGCCCTGGTGCAGGGCAGCCCCTGACTCACCGATGAGGCTCTTCTCGGGCGGCGGAGGGACGATGAAGCCGTTCTGGGCGTGCTTCTCCGACAGCTTCTCATAGAGCCCCAGGAAGTCACTGAACCTCCTTTTCACTGAGAACTGCTTGCTCCTGAACATGGGCATGCTGGTCTGGGGAACACATGGCACTGGGGTCACACTCCCCCAGGAAAGCCTGGCCCTGCTGGCACCTCTGGGGCGGAGTGGGACAGCACCAGCTCTGCAAGATGTGAGCAGTGAGCAGAGCAAGTTTTGGCTCAGGGCTGCCATTGTTTCTCTCCCAACTGGGTTCTCCCTGGAGCCAGCAGCAGGGAGAAATAACAAACAGCTGTTCCTGCAGCCGTGGGCTGGTTAGTAAGCCCTGCCCACTGCTAATCCCATCATCCCTGCTCCACACGGGAACAGGGACACACCCCTCCGGCCACCTAAAGACTACAGGGCCCACCAGTGCTTTGGACTGAGTTTGCAGAGCAGGAATTAAGAATACCAAATCCTCTTGTCTCTTCTTCAGGCCACAGGTTGCCTGCAGCCCAGCAGCCATGGTACAGGCAGCTGGAGCAACTTCCCAGAGCCCAGAGCCAGACTCCAAAGCATTCCAGCAGCTGCATTTCTCATGGAAACTGAGGGGAATAGGTGCTGATGTGAGTGCARCTACAGCAGCAGCTCTGCAGAGAGTGCTGAGCTCAGGTAGCTCAATCTGCTGCTRCCACTGGCACAGAACCTTCAGCAGCAGCCCCGGGCTCAGGGACTCTCCCAATGGATGTGATTCCTGCTGCTCCCTCCAATGCTGAGCATCCCTCTCAGCCAAGGCTGCAAAGAGGGAACTGGCTGTGAAAATAAAGCCAGTCTCCTTTCCAACAGATTCCAACCCCATTCCTCTGCTGGGCTCATCCTTTGTGGATTATAAYTCCTGAATCCACAGAACCATTCAGGCCTCCTGTTTATTTAGGTCACTGCTGGCTTGGCTGAGGACACAGTCCAACTGCCTTTAAGCATGGAAAAATAATGGAAAATCAGACRCAGAGGGGTCAGACTTACCTGTGTTGACACTTTGTAGGCTACGTAGGCGTTCATGCCATCCCCTARGGAAAACAGAAAGGAGGCGTTGGGATCACAGCATCAGCACTTTCCACCATTCCCTGAGCACAAAGCACAAGGCTCCTGACCTTTTCCTGCCTCAGTGATCCTGATTCCGGGTCTGATGGAGCCCTGGATCTTCCTGCAAAACCAGAGGCAGCATCCTGCTGCACGGCCCTGGACTCCTGCCCAGCAGCCACTTCCAACCTGCTTCTGCCTCCCCACACTTCCTAGGGGAGCCAGCACTGACAATTGGGCACTTGTTGTGCCAGCAGCCTCTGGGCTGGCTCCACACATCTGCTCACACCCCAACAATTCCGGGGCTGTGGGGCACATGAAACAGTCCATTCACRGGATGCAAGTCAGCCTGGATGGGGCTGGATTCTGGAACACCACAGGCAGTTTGCTCCAGCTCACACAGAAACCCCCTTGTTCACCTGGCAGTTCATCTGAAGGGCACCCTCTGAGCTCCAGTGCTACCCTTAAGATACATCTGATTTACACCTCCCAGCTCCAGAGATCCCAAGCCATGCAGTGGGAACACCTGTGGGGCTGCTCTGCTGCTTGGGATCTGATGTCCCCTTGGGTTTTCTGCACCCCAGGGACTTGCACATGGCTGGTCATGACACTCTGACCCCTCTTTCAATAGACAGAAACCCTCTTGCTTCTCACTTTGAAGCCAGAGTTGTTTCCCTGGCAAGCCCAGCTTCCAGGGAATGTGCCAGAGCATGGAACAATGCACTGAGTTTCAGGTTAAGGGAATTTTGCTTACCCCATGGCAGCTCCACACAGGGCAGTGCTGCCTGGAGGTCCTGCCAAGCTGGTCACCACAGTGCCAGGCACCAGGAATCCCAAAAACCTGGCTCTGGCCTTTCCAGAACCTGCCTCTGCCTGGCYCAGTCTCACCCTGGGCTTTGTGCAGCATCATTTCTTTAAGATGCCAGAGGAAGCCTTGGAAATGCTATTGGAGGCTCAGGTTTGTGCTTAGAGAGAGCCCAGGGGCAGGAGCTGCAGCCTGGCTCCCCCAGCCCTTTCCCCATGCAGAATTGTGACTCACCAACTTTCTCTGGGTCACTCACTCCCACAGTCAGGTCAAATTTGTCCTCCTGCTCCTCCTCCTCCAGCTGATTGGAGAAAGCACMGAGGGACAGCAAGTGAAACCAGGGTTCAACCCACCCCAGAGCATCACGGCGAGCTTGTCCCCCTGCAGTCTGGCCAGGACTGTCCTATAAACCCTTCCAGCTCCTGCCTGGGGTGTCCAGGCAAGGATCCCCAACCGGGCTTGTTGTTCCCACCCCACTCTCTGCCCAGACTGATGCACAAACTGCTCAGCCCCAAGAAGAAACTGCAGAGCTCCCACTCACAGCTGGGACCCTSAGGACCAGACCCAGCACTGGGACAGCTCTGGAAGGAATCTGGACCTCCACAGGAGCAGGAATGCCACCAGGCTGAGCTGAGCCCCACTGCAGTGCCATCAGTCCCACACTGATGGCCTCAGACACAAATCAGGGCAGCCAATTAGGCAATAATTACATATTAATTACATCATTTAARATTCATGTTTACAACTGAGAACACAATTCCTGCCAAAGACAGTTTGAAACCCACAGGACAGTTTGGAACTCTCACCTCCTCATAGCTCTTTGAAAGGTTTCTAGAAGAACTTGCTGCTACATCTAATGAGGGCAAAGGACTGGAGGGTTTGGGCACCTCCTTCTTCTGGTTGTTCTGAGTGTTGTCAAGGGACAGCTCCACAGTGGCATCTGCCAAAAGAAGTTTGCAARGGTCAGCCTCTCTCTGGGGGTTTCTGGAAAGGCAACTGCGATATTCTCYGATTTGTGGGATCCAGGAAGGAACAACAGCCCCAATCAGCAAAGAAATCCAAGGGGAGAACACGTGCAAGCACYGGGAAGGGCACAGCAAAGCTCTGTCACTGCAGGAGGAGCATTTGATCACTCCTGCTGGAGCCCACCATGGCAATCCAAGGAAGTTCCTATTCCAGCAGGAGCCGGGCATCACCTCTCACTGACCCCTCCTGGCTTGGGGAGCTGCACCCTGGAGCAGCTAAAGCCAAGGCAGACTGTGCCTGGGAGGAAGGCTCCTTCCCAGGCCYCCTCTCCACCTGGAGGGTGTAAAAACTTCCCCCTCACAGCAGAATTATCCAGAATTGACTCTGAACCCATCATGCCAGGGCTGGGGAATGTCTGACTCTCCTCATTTTCCCCTGCTGAGGGGGTTTGTGTTTCTTGCTCCTTGGGAACAGCCAGGTCTCTACTGGAGATGCTTCTTCACTGGCCTGGAGTCAGGAGAAGGTGAAGAAGGAAAACCCTTTAACTCTGAGGAGACACTCACCACCTCAGGGCTTAAGGCAACAAAAATCTCATTTCAATCCTCCTCAGCTCCCAAACAGTTCCTCCTGTGGCAGCATTATCCCAGAGACCTGGCAGGGGCTGCTCCAACCTTCCTGAACACAGCACCAGAGCAAGGGGACTCACACATGTCTTTGAGATAAGGATTTATGATCTGCTTTTGGTTATGGGTATTTCAGGACTATCACTGCAGGCCTGGGGCTGAGAGAGGCCCAGCACACCCAGACTCACCTGCAAACAGGTCCTGATCATCCTGCTCCACGTGAACTCCGTTCTCTTTGGAGGAGCTGCTCACAGGGAGAGGAGGTTCCTCTTTCAGGGCCGGGGAGTTGCTCTGGGAGAGGATTAAAAGGTCAAAGCCAGGTCACACACTGAGGGGTGGAGGAGAAACGTGTCACCCTCCTTGTCCACCACCCTGTGCCTTCAGCCTCACCCTTTCTGCCACTTGTAAGGACAACAAGTGTCACACCAAACTCTGGAGCCACTTTCCACCCAGAAAGGACCACCCTGGCTGCTGGGAGCAGGCTTGGGGACAAGGGGACAGCCCACCTGAGAGCTTTCATGCCTACCAGTCCTCCCCACCAGCAGGCAGAGCTGCTCCAGCATTCCTGTTACAGATGCCTGCATCCCAAACCATCCCTCATTTTGCAGGCAGACATCCCAAGGAAGAAGGGGACAGCAAGTGCTGTTCTGTAGGACCCAGCAGAGAGCAGAAGAGGTCATGGATGGGCAGTAAATGGAGCTCTACAGACTCCAGAGCAGCAGCTCCTGGGCTCTCTCCCAGCAGGACAGGATCACGGTGCTCCTGAGGGAGTGAAGCTGCGCTGAGGCAGCTTCTCTTTAGGTGGTAAAAACAAAAAAGCCATCAAAACACAYGATGGCAAGAACTCCCATATTTCAGGATGCTTTCCTAGAGGAGGGACTGCTCCCAGCTTGGAKCACAGCAGTTAAAGGCAGGAGCTGTGTGTTAGTGATGGAGATGGGGAGCAGAGCCCTCCGTGCCCAACATCCCCTCAGACTGGTGTCCAAGCCAGCAACAGGACTGGTGCCAGTGGTGACCCACGAGGAAAGGGCTCACACAGCTCCTCTGCTGCCCCAGGAAATATTCAGGCTCATAAAGAAGCCCACTGTGCATGGACAAAGTGTTTTTCTGCTGCAACTGCTTCCCAATTTGCCTTAAATTTAGTTCCTCAGTTCCTTTAGTTCCTCAGACATGAAAGCACCACGCCCTGCTCCCACTTCTCCATCTGCTGCTGCCTGGTTAGATCAGCCCTTACAGGACACCAGCCGTGTCTGGGCTGGATTCAGCACCCCCAACAGCCCCTGTGCCAGCCTGACCCTCCCCACAGGRAACCACAGCTCCTTGGGAAGAGCTGATCCTCGGAGGCAGCCCAGAAAGGGCTGTGCTCACACAGGGACCCAGCCTGTGCTGCTGCTCAGCTCTGACCCAAACCCTGCTGAGCAGCAGCAGCCAGGCAGACCTGCCCCCCCTGCTCCCCACCAAGTGTTTTCCTARCGTTCAAGGGCACAGGCAAGCACAGCACCGGGTCACAAGAACAGGCCTGTGCTAGTTCCAACAGTGGCTTCCACAAACACTGATAAGCTGCCGGGGCTCAGCAGCCTCCCCTCCAGCACAGGCACGTGGGACTCCCGTGAAATCCCACGGCACTCGGTGCTCAGCCCTCTTGGGGGGCCACAGACCATCCAGCCACCTCCTACATCCTCCAGCTCCTCCCCAAAGGAAGTTCCAGACCATTTCCAAGGCCTGGTGYCTGCCACAGGGACCAGCACCTTCCTCTTGCAAGGCCCAGGGCTGGACTTTCCCAGGTTTYCAAACAAACCCAGCTGCTGTTCTGCCCAGAGCAGAGCGAGTTCCACCCTCACAAGGTCRCAGTCTCTCCACACTGCCCCAGATCTCCCTTTTTCCCTGCTGCAAAGCACAAGCACAGCTCACAGACAGGCAGGAGCTGCCCCAGAGCAGGGCAGACACAGCTCTGGCTTTGTGGCAGAGGCAGGACCAGCTTGGCCAGGCCATTCCCAGCAGGTTCATTCGGCCACGGCCACAATCTCCTGCTCGAGGCCTCCCTAGGCTGGAAAACTGCAGAATGCTCCTGGAGAACTTCCTGCCACAGACACCAACTCCTCCCGTGCCTCCAGCTGGATCTGGCAGGCTGGAAAAAGTCTGGCTGAGGAGGGCAGAGGCTCCCAGAGCTCAGGGAATCACCCCCACAGCATTCCAGCCTCCAGGAAGGGCTTGTGGGGCCCCTCTAGCTGAGATCCTTGCTCCATGGAGATGCTGATCCCAAGGACCAGTGGCTGACTGGGGAAATTCAGCTGACTGGGAAAGCACCAGTCAGTCTGAACTCCCCTCCTGCCTGCTGGTCACTGCCTGGAGCAGACCTGGGAGATGCCAGCAGGAGTCAATGCCAGCAGCAGCCTTCAGCAACCCGGACCTGCTGCACAGGAGACTGCTGGAAACAAGGAAAGCTGCTGACACCCTTCACACCTCCCCCTTCAGCACGGATTCGTGCAGCTGCTCCTGGTTTGCTGAACCAGCACCACCAAAGGCTCCMACACCCTCCTGCAGCCCAGCACGGAGCCCTGGTGAGCAGGGGACACTGGATGGCTCCTGTCTCCTCACCGTGGCAGCACCCTGGGGATGGGGAGGGGAGCAGAGCCGACGATGCTGGGGGAGGCAGATGGAGCCTTTCCCCCAGGGAAGCCTCACAGGGAAGAGGCCGAGCCGTGGCTGCCCCTGAGGGACCCCGATCCCCACCTCGCTCCGCCAGCTGCCATGGCAGGAACGCCTTCCAGCCGAGCAGGCGGCTCCGAGCTCCACCCACCCCGGCCTCGGGCRGGAGTCGTGCCGGACGGGAGCGGGAACAGCCCGGGCACACGGGAGCGGCCGAGCACAGCCTGCCCTCGGTCCCGCAGCCACGGGAGCGCTCCGAGCCCCGCCCGGGCTCCCCCTCAGGGGACACGACACCAGAGGCATCGCCCTCCCCCTTTACTCGGGGATTTGGGGCTGTTCCGCACAATTTTCACCAAGCCCGGAGGATGCCGCGGGCAACTCCTCGCACACGGGCCCGGCCCCGCAGCGCCCCCGGGGCGGCGCGCCGCCCGCGGCCGCACTCACGCTGCCGGTGAAGATGTCCTCGCCCTCCGAGTCGCTGTCGGGGGCGCCCAGCCCGCGGTGCTCGGGGAAGGGCGGCGGGCGGCGCTCGGCCGGGGAGGGCGAGCGGGACCCGCGGCTGCCGCCCGACGCCATCGCCGCCGCTTCCGCCCGCGCCCGCCCCGCCGGAAGCGCCCGCCACGCCTCAACCCGCGGGGCGGGGCCTCGGCAGAGGGCGGGCCGCAGATTGGGTAGCGTCTCTGCTCGCCCCGCCCCCGCCAACAGCGACAGCCAATGGGCGCCGCCGCTGGCAGGCGGCGCGTCGTCACCATGGAAACGGGGTGGCGGCCGTACCACCGTGGCGGGGGAGGGAGGAGCGCGGGGAGCTCCGGGCGCCGTGTCCCCGCAGCGCCCGGCTGAGGGACCGCGGCACCCCGACACTGATGCCGTGTCCTCTCCACAGCCCGGGGAGTGCTCCCGTATCGCCCAGAACGCGCCAGGCTGAGCCCCTTCCCCCACAAAAACATCGCAGGGTGAGTCCTGTGCCTTGAAGATGTCCCAGAATGAGCTCCATAACCTAGAGATGTCCCTAACCCCGTACAAAGTCCAGGACATCCCAGAGTGAGCCATATACCACTCCAGATGTCGCAGGATGAGCCACCGACCTTGAAGATGTCCCAGGATGASCCATATTCGCCCCAAGGATGTTCCAGGATAAGTCCCAGACCCTGACGAGGGCACAGCATGAACCCCATATGTTCACCAAGACATCCCAGGGTGAGTCCTATACTCACCATGATTTTGCAGGATGAGCCTCAGACCTAAAAAATGTCCAGAATGCACCCTACACCCCACTGAGACATCCCAGGATGAGACCCATACCCTTCAAAGCACCTCAAGATAAGTCCTACACCACCAAAACCATCCCAGGATGAGCCTCATTCCCTGGAGATAGACCAGGATGAGCCCTGTAAGACCCCAGAACAGTCCAGGATGGGCCCCATACCCTGAAGATGCCCTAGGATGAAGCCCATACACCTACCAAAGCCTCCCAGGATGGACTCCATAACCTCAAGACGTGCCAGGATTAACCCCACACTCCCACAAGACATCTCCAGATAAGCCCCAAGACATCCCAGGATGAGACACACACCTTGAAGATGTTTCAGGATTAACCCCACACAAGACAACCCTGGCTGAGCTCCATACACCCCAAAATATTTCAGGATGAGCCCCATACACCCCAAAACATTCCAGGATGAGCTCCATACACCCCAAAACATTCCAGGATGAGCCCCATACACCCCAAAACATTCCAGGATGAGCTCCATACACCCCAAAACATTCCAGGATGAGCCCCACACACCCTGTTCCCCCCCAGGACAGTGACAGCCCACGGTCCTGGGTCACCACCATCCTGTAGGGCCAACAATGCTCTCAGGAGAGCACCTGGAGGAGCTGGGCAGGTGAGACACCCTAAACTTCCATCAGCTCTGGATTAAGGGAGAGCATCCAGATGCAGCTGAATGATCTGGGGGGCCCTGACCTGCAAGACAGCCCTGAGCTGGATTCATTCCTGGGTGCTGCCCCTGGAGAGGGTCTGTTCCTCCAGGTGGGAAGCACTGGGTGCTAYGGGAGATTAACAGAGATGAGTTTTGCTTCTTTTCCCTCAGCTTTCTCCTGTAATGGAGCAGCAAAATCCAGCAGAGMTCTCCAACCTTCCATGCTAGAGAACTTGGTGTAGCACACATTTGCAGCCAGGTCACACTTTCATCCTTCATCCAYGCTGGCACTCGGGCAAGGAGCAAACAGAAAACAGAACACAGCTTATCTTTATCTGAAGGACTTGCCAGTGTCCTCCCCAGCTCCTGCTATCAATGAGCAGCTGCCAATTCCCTCCTGCCTGAAATTCTCCCTGGGATTTGTAACAGCAAGGCCTGTTCTTTCACTGGCAGGTGAGACCCCACACTGGAATTCTCCCCAGATTGCCTCAGTGGGGTTGGAACGAGGGGCTCACCCCATGGAGAACCTGCAGTGTCACAGGAATGAACACAGCTGTCAGAAAACTCCCTAAGGATAAAGCATGAGGAGCATGTACATCCTTTAGGATGAGCAGGAGAGGCAGCAGGAGGAGACAGAGCTGCCAGAGGATTGGGAGGTCCTGCCAGTGGAGTTTGCACTCTCTGAAGCAGAAGAAACTGAGCTACCTTGATGAGCAGKGGAGATAAATCCCACCCGAGCCCCCACAGCCTTACTGTCTGTACATTCTCCCTCTGGCCCCTAAAGGATGCCCTTTTAAAGGAATAGTTTTATCCACTCAGTTTAGAGCTTGCACAGTCTGAGGATGAGACAACTTTCTGCTGCAAACCTCTTTTGATGAGTACACACCAGGCCTTTGGTGTCAGGTTCAGACCTCTGGGTGGGTGGAGGTGGCCCAGTCCCAGCTCTCCCACAGGATCAGGGGAAATCCCACCCTAAAACCAGGCAGGAGCTGCCAAGAGTCCCACAGTGGGAGCAGACATTGCACACACTCAGCCTCAGATACCAAAGTGAGGATCAGCTGGGAGGGGGTCAGAATTGCTTAGGAAGATGCCTCAAGCTACTTCCAACTGGAAGACTTCAGACTAAACAGCCTTTGGGAGCTCAGCAGAGACAAGAGGTGCTTTATTACCCACCCACATATGTTTAAGACCTCCTCACATGTGCATCAATCTCTATTTCCCTATCAGGACAAGCTCTGACTTACCTTCCCCACCACATCCCTTCTTTCCCAGCCCATTCAACTCCCTGTGTGCTCAGGTGTGTGATCTGATCCCCTCTCCAAGCACTCCTTTCTCCTCCTCAATCCTCGGAGCATCCCTCCCTTCTCCCTGCCTTTGCCAGGGGTCTCCCTGCCCAGCAATGCCCATGGGACCACTGTGCCTCCAACATAAGCTGCCCCAGGAGCCAGAGGAGCTCATTCATCACCTTTTTATTTTATTTCAAGCACTGTACAGAATGTGCATAGACAAAATCCCCCCCCAGGTGCTCCCAGCGCCCCTGTGCCCTGCCTCAGCCCCTGCCATGACCCAGCACCCACCACTGCCAGGGGGGAGGCCAAAATAAGTTACACCCACCCACCCCCGTGCTCCGGGGCACCGGGACAGGGTGKCACCACATCGGCGCCAGCCCTGCCGCTGCCCGTGTCACCCAGAGTGCCCTGCACCAGGGTCAGYGTCGGCTTCCAAAGCCGCGGCATCGGGCCCTGCCCATTCCCGGCTGCAGAGCCCACCCCCGCTCCCGGGGCTCAGCAGAGCATGTCGGCCTCGGTGGGCAGTGGGGAGCACCTGCAGGAAAGGACGGGATTGGTGTCAGGGTGCTGATCTGCCCCAAAGAAACAGCAGCAAAGGCACCAGGATCAGCTGAGCCCAGCAGACATCTGGAGATAATTCCGAGGGGGGATGGAAGCAGTGA
Source organism: Cardinalis cardinalis (assembly GCA_014549065.1). Classification (NCBI taxonomy): domain Eukaryota; kingdom Metazoa; phylum Chordata; class Aves; order Passeriformes; family Cardinalidae; genus Cardinalis; species Cardinalis cardinalis. Next base: position 2,175,703 of record JACDOX010000095.1, read on the forward strand.
GCCCCCAGTGCTGCCTGCTCCTGGGGGATCCCCAGGAGGGCCATTGCAGCAGTACTCACTCAGCCATCTTGGCTGCCAGGTGGTAAACAGTCTGCTTGTCCAGRTAGCGGCAGAAGAGCAGGACAAGGTTGCTGGGCAAGAAGAGAGGCTCTGCCAGCGAGGCCGTGGGCAGGCGTGACAGCTCCTGGGACATCAGGTACACCGTGTCCGTCCTGGGGGCACCAGCACAGGGGGTGAGCACCCCAGGGAGCAGTGACAGACCCTCCCCCAGCTCAGCCCGTCCCTCACCAGGCCTCGAAGTCCCCTCTGCACGGCTTCAGTGGCGCGTGTGAGGACAGCAGCCTCTCTCCGTGGCTCAGCAGGGAGTAGAGCAAGGAGATGCCAAACTGCAGGAGAGCACCAGGAGTGTCACAGCCAGCAGCAGTGGCACCCCAGGGACACAAGCAGGCTCRGGGCCAAGTACCTGGTTCTTCAAGGCCATGGTGAGGGGGAGCTCCGAAGACTCGGGCAGAGGCCGGGTGAGCTCCTGCAGGACCTCGATGAGTTTGCTGAAGGTCATCTCACCCACCACCTCGTTCAACGGGCTGTAGAGCAGGGGGAGAGACTGGGCAGGGCAGAGGGGAGAGCAGGAATCTGAGATCCTTTGAGACCTGTCACAGCCACACCCCCATCCCAGCACTTGGAGGGGAGGGTCACTGCCAGCAGGACTGCTGCTGGCTGACTCCTGGAGACCTTCCCCTCCCCATGGACGGGAACAGGCTCCTGTTTCATGCTAACCCCACAAGGCAGGCCCCCCTCATTGCCCAGGTCATCCCTGCCCTGGCTGGAGGTGCTTGCCTCATCCAGCGTGTCCTTCTTCATGAGGAAGGGCAGGTGGTAGGTGATTGCCAGCAGGATCTTCTCCCTCTGCTCTCCAATCAGGTGGGGCAGCAGCCTGGCCACGAGCTTCTTGCCCTTCCGCACACACAGCAGTTGCAGGAATTCATCTTCTGCCTCCCTGGGAACAAAGGCTCCATTGGCACAAATCCCAAGGGACCTGGAGCATCTCTGTCCATCCAAAAGGACCAGCATCAGCTCCACTGGAGGACAAGGTTCACAGGCAGGGTCAGCACAGACCRCAGTGACAGGACGGAAGGAAGGACCCAATCCTCCTGTGCCCCAGACCTGCTCACCAGTGACCATCTCAGATCCACGAGGACCAGGACACACTGCCTGCTCCCCTTTCCCACAGCACAGACTCACTCTTCACTGCTGCAAGCCCTGATTTTCAAGGCTTGGTAGATATTCTCCACTTTTTGGCTCTTCTGCTCCTGCTTCTGGGGCTGTTGCTCCCCCAGGGACATTTTCTGTTGCACCTCCTCTACTTCCAGCAGCTGCAGGAAGAGCTGGAGAAATGACACAGGGTAAGGAGGAAGCTTGGACATCTTTTACCAACTGGCTGTCCAGGACCCTGCCTAGGTAGACATCYCCTTAGAGAAATCCGTGGATGAAAACAAAAAACCTGGACCATGCTGCCCTTCCCCAAATCACCACTCGCTCACCTTCTCGATCCTGTGCAGCGCCCGCAGCCGGTGGGTCCCTGCAGCCTTTGGGAGGGTAGAAAGGAAGGCACAAAGGTTACAGCCATCCCCAGACACTGCCACCAGCCCAGCACTGGGCCAGCWGCTCCCTGGGGATCAGAGGTGACTTTTCCCTGGGGAAACCGTGGCCAGAGCCCAATCCCACCTCTTGGCCAGGCACAAAATGCCACTACTGAGGTGGTACCTCCTCCAAATGTGCTGCCGGGCAACTCCTAAAGCAGCATTCCTGGCAATTCAGGGCCTCAGCCAGCCCAGCTTCCCTTCACCTACCTCCTCCTCCACGAGGGCGTGGTGCACAGCATCGATGGCCCGGCGAGGGCTGTAGCAGGTGGACACCGTGACCTGGCCCAGCGAGCCCGCGATGCGCACCACTGCGGAACAGCAGGACCACGGTGACCCCACATCCCAGAACAGCTCACCCAGCCCCCCAGCGCCTGCCCCAGCCCCTCACCAGAGTCATAGGTCTCCACTTTTTGGATGAACGGCGTGACCAGCTTGGGGGGCTTGTTGCGCCTGCCCAGCAGCTCCTCCTCCGCCTGTTTGCGCTCCAGCCGGTGGTAGTAGGTCTGTAACAACAGGAGAAGCCAGGAGTCCCCTCCACCAGTMCTGAAGGGTTTCTTCAGCTCCCAAAGCCCCACCCTGAGGGGAACAAGCTGCAGGTGCTGCCAGCAGGAGCTCACCTGGTAGTAGTAGTCATCATCTATATTCTCACTCTGCAGCTGCATCATCTCCACCTTGACAACCCAGTCCTTCTCCTTGGAAGTCATCAGCCCAGCATAAGGGTCCACCTTCCGAGACCACAGCTTCTTGGGGGAGACACTGGCACAGGAGAAGAACTCAGCCCACTGTGCCCACCCAGAGCCCCCCTGCCCTGCACCCAAAAGACCCCCATACCTCTGCACCTGCCTGCCCTGCCGCTGCATCAGGATGCGCTGGTGCTGGGGGTGCAGCTGGGTCATGTGGCTGGGTGTGCTGCAGGGGACACCAGACAGGGGTCAAGGGGGGTTTTGGGACACCTCCAGAGCGAGGTGACCCCCAGCTGCTTTGTAGGACCCCTCCAGTCCCACCCCAACATCGCACTCCTGCTACCTGAAGTTCAGCTGGCCCGTGGCTGAGGGGCTGAAGAAGACAGCAGGGTCCAAAGAAGAGGCCATGGGCCTGAAGTTCACGCCCAGGGGCTGCGGTGGGCTGCCCACGGTGGGGGAGCCAGGCTGGAAAGGGCTCGGGGGCACAAACCCTGCTGTCTGAGAGGGAGACAGGGTGTAAAGGGGCTGAGCCTTCCCCTCTGAGCATCCCAGAGGGCTCAGCCAGCTCTGTGCTGGCTTCTGGCTCCCATCCCTCTGGCAAAGTGCTACCCACAGCCACTGCCACTGTCCCCATCCCCTGCCCCTCCAGGGCCACCTCAGTGGGGCTGTGGCGGTGGCTCAGAGCCCAGCACGTTACCTGGCTGGGACTGAAGAGTGCAGGGGGTCTGCAAGCGGCCGGGAAGGGCTGAGGAGAGCACGGGGAGCGAGGAGATAGCAGGGGTGCCTGGTGCAGAGCAGGAGACAGGAGGTGTCACTCAGACAAGCCTGTCCTCAGGGCTGCACCTCCAAGGAGGGGAGGCAGAGAAAGAAGAGATGCAAGAGCACCCAGAGCACCCCCAAACCTGTTACCTGCTGGAGAAAGCACTGGGGGAAAGGCTTGGGGGACATCAGTCTTAAGTCAGGGCGTTTGAGCCGGGAAGAGCCCCCATAGCCCCTCTGCACAGGAGAGCCAAGGAAGTCGAGAGCCATGTTGGGAGATGGTGGAGGTCTCTCCAGGACCTGGAGGATGGCTTTATCCTGTGGGGAGGAGGCAGCAGCAGGTGGGAACAGGGCACAGCTGGGAGCAGTTTAGCTCCCTCAGCAATAGTTAGCTCACTAAAACCTTTGGTCACTGCTCAACCAAGACCAGCTGTGCTCCCATCCTCATAGTGTGGAGCAGCTGGAGACCCATGGGAACAGCCAGCATGGGGGTCCCAGTCCCCCCAACCTCAACAACTTTGCCTTCAAACCCAGGCTCTGCTTTGGGTGGGCACTCACAGCCTTGGCACCCAAGACACATCTCTGCACCTCCAGAGCCATTTAGAGATGCCTCAGGTGTCCCAAATCCCTGTGAGACCCTTGTTCCAGAGTACTGGGGAGCCCCTAGCCACTCCCTGGAGGCCTGGCTGGAGGTACCCACCTCCAGCATGAGGTGGCGAGGGACACTGCCAGGGCAGGAGCCCCACGCCGTGGGATCCATCGCCAGCTGGAAAACAGGGAGATGCTGGCATGAGCCAGGTGAACAGGAGGAGAGAGCAGGGGACACCACAGGGGCCACTCTGCCGCATCACCAGATGGGTGGGGACATTTTTACCACGTCCTCCTTGTCAAACTCTTCCCAGCAAGTCCCAATCCCGCTGTCCAGCACCGCCGAGTCCTGGCTCTGCAAGGAAAGGGGAGTTAAAGGTCTGCCTCCCTGCCCCAGTGCCCTCTGTGGGGCAGGACCCACAGGTGTGGGGATGGAGGGGGCGCAGCAGGACCCCCTGTCTGCTCACACATCACCTCCAGCGTGGGCTTGCTCCGCACAGCTCTCATCACTGCTGGGTCTCCCAGTTCACTGGGCTCCTCAAAGCACTCCTGATCTTCCTCCTGTTCCTCAGTCCCCAGCTCCTCTACCTCTTCCTCCAGCTGAGAGTTAGCCTGCTTCATCTCGGGCTCCATCTCACCTTCCTCCTCAGCCAGCTCCTCCAGCTGCTCAGCTGCTCTTCCAGTTGCCTCTACCAGTGCTTTGGCCACCTCAGGGCTTATCTCCGGCACCACCAGGAGTTTTGGGACATCCTCCTCTGTGGRGTCTCGGTCTTAGAGGGGGGAAGCAGCGCACAGCAGGGCGGGTCAGTGCCCACCAGGGTGTCTGCTCCCCCCGAGTGCTGGCAGGTTTCTCCAACACCAGGACTCCCCTGAGGTCTTACCTAACCCAAAAGTCATCTCGTTGTACAGGTCGAGCTCCTCATCCTCCTCAGCCATCTCTTCCAGCAGAAGTGCATCTTCCACCAGCAGAAAATCCTCGATAATCTGGATTTGGAAGCAGCACATTCCTCTCTAAGGGAGAGGTAACCCTAGCATACTCCTAAAGTGGGGGGGGCACCCAACCTCCCCCTCACTCTACTGCTGGTTCCAGGCAACCCCAGGGCTCACAGCTGGAAAAGGGAAAAGCAGGAGCCAGCGGCACTGCCGGCGTGGACAGGACGCGCAGCTCAGCCCACGGCTGTGCCGGCACCAGCGACCGCCGGCACGGAACGGCAGCAGCGCGGCTGGAATGGGACACCTTTAGGCTATAGAGTGAACACCCGCTACGAGAGCATCCCACCAGCGCCTCCAGGGCAGAGCCTGCTCCGAGACSGACCGCGCCGGGGAGCGCCAGCCCCGGAGAACGTGCACCGCAGAGGGAGCGGGACGCCGGGAGGCGGCAGCGGGCAGGGGGTAGCGGAGCAGGGCAGGCACTCACAACGCGCTCGCCGCCCTCCGCCATCCCGCGGTGGTGCCGCCGCCTCCTCCTCCCGCTCACCCACCCTCCGTCCGTCCCAGGTCCCCGTACGGGGGCACAGTGCCCCGGCCGCCCCTTTTATGGGCCGCCCCCGCCGCCCCGGCATGCGCCTGCCGTACAGCATGGCGGCCCCCAGCGGCGCCCGCGCCTGCGCACTGCGCTGCACCAGGAGCCTGCCGTACAGCATGGCGGCCCCAGCGGCGCCCCGCGCCTGCGCACTGCGCTGCGCCGGGAGCCTGGAGCTGGGGGGGCAGCGGGGATGGAGGGGACGGAGGGCTTCGGTGACCGCAGATGCGGCTCTCGGGGCGCAGGACAGCCCAGCCCGGCTTTCCCCGCTGCTCCCACCGTATCCCTGTGAGGAGTTATAGAAAACTGCTGGGATGTGCTCTGACTATTCTGGTAGGTAACGCCGAGCACAGGTGTCAACACTAACACTATAAATGTGTGCATCCCACAGAGCATAGCGGGTTRCCCTTATCCCCCTGAATTATCCCCCTGAATACCCGGAGCACCTTGGTCATGTCACCCACTCCCAAATAATTCTGCTAATAAAAGCAGAAGTGTCCCCAAAGTGGAAGTTTTGGCTACTCTAACCAAATCGCTGTGGCTTTTCATAAACATCACGTGGGAGAGTTGTGCTCCTCTTTACTGGGAAATTCTGACTGGTGGTGTGGGTTAGAGTCATTGCYAGGGATTCACATGCCAAAGGGCCCATGGAAAGGATCCATGTCCTGCCATCCTCTCCCCGAGGTGAGGGGGGTGTTCATGTGGGCAGAGGCAGATTCACCCCCGGGACAGCTGGACCGGGCTGGTGACTCCTGCTGTGGTGACCCTAACAACAGCTCTGACACCAACGGAGCACTCAGGGATTATTTCTGCCAGAGCCCTGAGATCCCTGATAAGGCTCTGGCCGCAGCTGCATCTGTTTATCCCACACTGAGGAAAACATTGAGTGTTTTCAGCTGCGTGGCTGGCACTGCTCACTGAGCAGCCAGCAAACCCAGCAGGAGCTGGGCCAGTGGGAACTGATAACAAGTGTTTTCAAGATTTTCCTTTGCTTGGCCTCTCCTGATTTACCTGCTGCCTTTGGGGTGTTCACCATATATGCTTTATTAATTTAATTTGTGTTTTAATGAGATACATTAAGAAGTCTTAAGGAGATTTAGTGTTTTGGTACTTAGAGCATGCTGCTGTTTTCTCCCCACTAGCAGTGACCTGACTTTCTTTTCTCTTTATTTTCCTTCCAAGCAGCWCTACTGGGACACTCAGTGCCATTCCTAGCCTTGCTGGGCTTTGGTGCTCACAGTTCTTCTGGAGGAGGCACCAGGAAACCTGGTTCTTTGGTGTTACAATTCTCATATTTTATGTCAGGGAATTCTCATGGTTTATGTCTGCTGTGCTCCAACAACAGTCAATTTCCCACCCTGCAGCTGCTGGAATGAGACATTCCACACAGGTTTTGAAAGAGGTTACAAAAGGAAGGTGGTTGGCTTGCTCCACCACAGGCTGTTGGTGTAATACCAGCCCTGGATTCAAAATCTTCTCCAAGAGGTGACTTTTACCCCCATTTAGGTTGGAAAAGCTCTCTGTGACCATCAAGTCAAATAATTCCTCCAGCACTGCCGAGGCCACCACTAACCCATGTCCCCGAGTGCCTCATCCACAGGGCTTTTAAATCCCTCAAGGGATGAGGATTCCACCCCTGCCCTGGCAGCCTGTGGCAAGGCTGGACAGCCCTTTCAGAGAGTAAYTTTTCTCTAAGATCCAATCTAAACCTTTCCTGGTGCTACTTGAAGCTGTTTCCTCTTGTCCTCTCCGTTGTTCCCTGGGGGTGGAGCACAACCCCACCTGGCTGCCCCCTTCTGTCAGGGAGTTGTAGAGAAAGAAGGTGCCCCCGAGCCTCCTTTTCTCCAGGCTGAGCCCTCTCAGCTCTATGCTCCAGGTGCTCCTGGTGCTCCAGCCCCTTCCCCAGCTCTGTTGCTTTCCCTGGCCAAGCTCCAGCTCCTCAATGTCCTTCTTGCAGTGAAAGACATAGAACTGACCCCAGGGTTTGGGGTGTGGCCTCAGCTGTGCCCAGCACAGGGGACGGGCGCTGCCCTGGGCCTGTGGCCACACCAGGGCTGGTCCTGAGCAGGTGCCATTGTCCACCCGGGCTCACGTCCAGCCGCTGTTGCCCGCTGACGCCCCGGGGTCCCTGCCCGGGTCTGTCCCTCCACTCAGGCGGAACTGAAAGCGAAAGCGCTTCTGCGCTGGCTCGCACAACCCCAGAGCTCCCGTTCTACCTGGAAACTGATGACGTAGAGGCCACTCCGCGCCACGATTGGCCGTGCGGTCCGGAGGCTATAAAAGGCGGAGTGCGGGCAGGGGTGGGACATTCCGGGAAACGGCGAGGCAGCGACCAGCGGCGATGGCGCGGAGGGCCCTGGCGCTCGGGGTGCTCGCTTTGCTGGCGCTGCTCGGCCTGGGGGCGGCCGCTGGTGGGTGCCTGGGGCGGCGCGAAGGGTCCTGACGGGGGTGAAGGGCTGCGGGGTCCCGACGAGTCCGGGTCACTGTGCCCGGGTGGGTGGGCAAGTGTTGGCATCGAGGCGATGCCCGCGGCAGCCCCGCTTCTCACGCGCCCTCGCCCCTCTCTCCAGAGGCGCCGAAGGTGGAAGTGTACGGCCGTTCGCGCGCCGAGGAGGGAAARGCGAACATTCTCCACTGCTTTGTCACTGGCTTTCACCCCCCSAAGATTGACATCGAACTCCTGAAGAACGGGGTGCCCATTCCCGGCGTCACGTACGGGGACTTGTCCTTCAACGACAAGTGGCAGTTCCAGCGSCTGGTCTATGCGCCCTTCACCCCCACAAGGGAGGACATCTTCTCTTGTAGGGTGGCGCACTCCACCATGCCGGAGCCACGCGATTACATCTGGGGTATGCTGTGCCTTCCCTCCTGCCTGCTGGAGCTCCTTGCTTTATACCTGTGCTGTCTCTGTTCCTTTTCCTGGGGAGCGGGGTGTAATGGAGCGGGGTTTGAAGGTCTTGTGTTAGAGATAGAAAACTAACTTGATTTTAGCTGAAAAGGCTGTTACACGTGCTTGTGAAGGATTCAGGGAGGACGCAGCTGGTGTTAATCCCCAGGGATTTGGTGATGCCGTGTCACCCGATCTCTGCCTTGGTGAATTTAGCTAGAAGGCGATGGGTCATGCAGTGAATTTTTGCTTTATGTTGTGTGAGTATAAAGAAGGGCTGATGGTGTTGACCTAGCCTCAGCTACAGCTGAAGGCAACTCTGGTTGCCACGCTGGGGCTGTTTCTGGGGGGCACCTTGTGGGTACAGGGGGTGCCATTAGCCCCCAAGTCTAACGCTCTGCACTTCCTTCCTGCAGAACCAGACTTCTGAGCTGCGTCTGGGATAATCCATGGTGAGTTACTCCCATGCTGTGTGCCGTGCTGGTAAGGGAAACACAGACCCATTTCTGTAGGGAGGGGGGTTTGAAAAGCTGAGGAACAAGGCAGCYACACCCTAAAAGTAGATAATATTTGGGACACCAAAAAAAAACTTCCCACACCCTTTTCGCCCACTATTTTGGTCTGGTTTTGGCCATCCCGTGCCTACAAGAGTCCTTTGCTCCTAAAAAAGGAGAACTTTGTAGAAAGTCTTCCCTGCATGTCGTTGCTGTGTCAGCTAGATACCGCAGAGAGTTGTCGCAGGTCCCTAAAGCTCCCTCAGRCCCCGAGTGCTGTTTCCTGTCAGGGGTGGAGCAGGAAGTCGCTGTACCCAAGGTCCCCGTGCCTCAGGGTGTGTGGCAGGCTGGTTAACCCTGTGGCAGAGCAGCACYCTGTGGGATTTATGAGGCACAAGCCAGAAACACTTTTGGGTTTATTCACCTGTGTCTCAGTCTGAGGGCTCCARGTTCTTCAAACTATCTGTGTGTAACTGATCTGGATGTAGCAATGGGGAAATTCCAGTTTAACACTTGTTAGGGAAAAGAAACTGAATATGTGACTCAGCTGATGTAACCGTGGTTGAAACAGCTAAATCATGTGCCCTGTTAGGGGCTGGATAATGATTAACTGTTCCTGGACAAGCCTTGACAGAACCCTTACATGAAATGCCCCAGTTCCTGCAGGGTTATAAAAAGTTGTATAGAGTCACTGCTGTGGTCTGTCACTCACCTTTGGGCAGTGGGGGTGTGAGCCTGGCCCCAAGGCCGGGTCTGGATGTGCTGTGCTCACACAGCACCGTGGCTTGGCTTGGTGGGACACTGGTGAGGGATGCCACGTCTGGCTGGAGGGGGGACATGGGTGGCTTCACTGTATTCTATGGACAAGGATTTACTGAGCTGGCATGGAAAGAGTTGAGAGGAGGACAAACTCCTCCCTGGGCTGGAGAACAAGGATCCTCTTGACTTGTTGAACTCTGAACTCCACCAAGGAAGGGACAGAAAAGCAGGTTCTGCAGGATTTTTACCTGAATGTCACTGGAAGGTGGTTCTGCAGGGACGCTGCAGTCAGACTGCTCTGAGGAAACTGGTTTTTAGCCCTAAAATAATTACAGTTGAAGGTGTCACTAGAGTGACTGATGTCAATCTACTCTCTCCATGCAGATTTGAGGCATTCTTCTTGCAAGTCAGAGTCTTCTCGAGCTTCTGTCCATTCTTCATCATAGCCACAAGACTTACCAACTTCCTTTCCAAAATTCACTGATAAGCCTTGCTGGAAATATCACTTTAGCCACAGCATCAARGGAGCTCTGTGGGCTTTTTGAGTTAAAAATTTTACTGCTTAAAAAATAATGGTAACTTTTCACTGCTCAAAATTTTACAGGATTTTTATCCTTTAATAAACTGCTAGTTCTTAAAATGTTTCTTCAGAGTCATTTGACAAGCTGATTTCACAGGCTCTGATGGCCTCTGGGTTGTGGGTGGGTGTGTAGCCTTGGTGGCATGATGGGCAGTTGTGCTTTTTTTATGCCACCAAGAAGATGCAAGATCACTTTTCCATCAATAAAAGCGAATTAACGATTTAATTTTTTTTTTGCTGGTGTGGTATCTTCCTGGCTCTGAAGGGAAGGAACAAGGTTTAAATAGGGATGAAGAGCATCAGGGACACAGGGTGGGACACAGAAGGAGGGTTGGCAGGGAATGGTGCTCACTCGAATGGGGAGAACTCTGGCAGATGCATTTTGGAGTGTGTGGTGTAAAGCTGAGCCTGGGGRAAGCAGATGTGTGTGTTGGTGAGTTTCAGTTCTGGTTCTCTCTGTGCTTGAGCCCATGGAGAAGTTGAGGCCAGTCCTCTGTTACACTGTGGGGGATTCACACTACCCAAAACCAATGCTGCTGCCATCAGCTCATTTTTATTTTATKAAGAGATCAGAATGATTGCTTGAGGAATATTGTATCCAAATGGCTTTAACCAGGATCACTTGTATGGGCTCAAGGGTTCCTGGTGACTCAGAGGATCCCATGTCTCTTCTTGGGTATATTAAGATTTGCTGTGATGGTGTCACAGAACATACACTTGAGATTTGATTGATAGATATGGTCTTATTACATAGCTCTTTTCATTATAACCAGTTTTATTGTTAGGGATTTGGCAAATCCAGGCTGTTGCACKTCCAACACCCACATGGTGGATTGCTGAGGGGCAGGGGCCTGTGATGGGGATCCCTTTGGGTTCACCAGAGGGGTTTTCAAGGCAGGACAGGCAGGGCTGTCATGGGGGGTTGTGCCCAGTGCTCATGTCAGCACAGGACAGCAGGACACAGCTCAGCCTGCAGCACCAGATGCACTCAGGCAGCCCCAGCAGTGCTCCCTGTGTGGGAGAAGGTGGCCTGGGAGAGGGGAAAAGGTTTCAGCTTCTCTCCCAGAGACCCCAGTGGAGCAGCACTGGGTGCTGTATAARCCCAAGGAGCTGTGGAACATGTCCTGGCCTCCTCCCCTGTATCATGAAGGGCCACCAAAGTGCTTTCCACCACCTCAGCTCCACCTTTCCTATCCTCAAGAGCACCAGAATAATTGCTGGATAACCTCTCTACCAAGAGAGCTTCACCCTAATTAGGACAGGAGTGGAGACAACTGCAGAAACTGAAGATTCAGTGGAGGCAATGTGAAGTGAGACCCTGTCTCCAAAGGACACATCATCATCACACACTGGGGAGGTCTGCCCTGATTGCATCTGTGGGATTTTTCTGTTCCTACTTAAGAAACATTTTGATGGTTTACTCAAAAATYCCCTGTCTGTGGGAGAACAACACTTGACCACACCAGAGACCAATTTCCTTTAACTGTGGATTTCAGGACCATGTCCAAAAATACCTCCTCGGTTTTATCCAGCATCCTTGGGGTTCTGAGGTACTCGGGWTCTTGCTGAGCTGCTGCTGCTGGCAACAACTCCCAGGGGATGGGTTATGCTGAGGGATATCTTGGGAAGCTTCAACCATGAAACAAGCCTCATTTGTGCTTTATGAAACAAAAGCGATTTTTCTGCAAGCAGTTTCTGGAATCAGCAAAATGCAAGGGTTTTTCTGAGAAAAGTCCTAGGAGAACAAGGATCGAGTCCAACTCCTAACTGCACGGGACACCCCAAAGCCCCGCCCTGTGCCTCAGAGTGTTGTCCGAGTGCCCTTTGAGCTCTGTCAGGCTTGGGGCTGCCCTGGGGAGCCATTCCAGTGCCCGGCCACGCTGTGGGGGAAGATCTTTTCCCTAATATCCAGCTTAAAGCTCCCTGGCTCAGCTTCAGCCGTTCTCCCTCTCGCCGGGTTTTCCCATCACCGCTTCCCTTCACGACTGTTCCCGCCTCCCCCCCCATCCCCTGACGGCCGTTCCCGCCCGTCTCCCCTCAGGGCGGTTCCCGCCTCCTTTTCAGCCCCTCACGGCCGTTCCCGCCCTCGTTTCTCCTCAGGGCGGTTCCCGCCTCCTTTCCAGCCCCTCACGGCCGTTCCCGCCCTCATTTCCCCTCAGGGCGGTTCYYGCCTCCTTTCCAGCCCCTCACGGCCGTTCCTCTTGGGGCGGTTCCTGCCTCCTTTCCAGCCCCTCACGGCCGTTCCCCTGAGGGCGGTTCCCTCCCTCGTCTCCTCCCCGGGCGGCTCCCGCCGCGATGTTCCGCGGACACCGCGCTTGGTTCTCGCAGAGCGTCAGCCCGGGCCCGCGGGGGCTCTGGGGTGAGGGGGCCAGACCGCGGCCAAGACCRGGGGAGCCCCGGGGCACGGAGCGGGCAGGAATCCGCGGGGGAATTGGCAGGGGCAYGGCCGTGTCACCGCTCTGGGGAATTAGGAGGGCGGCACAGCCCATCCATCATTCCTCAGCAGGGCACAGCAGTGGGGACACAGCCCTGTCACCCCTTTGTGGGACTGAGACCCACACAACAGGGCAGAGCACGAGTTTGGCCAATCCACGGTGCGCCCACACTGAGGAAAAGCCCTGACCAACCCTCAGGGGAGCAATGGGAGTCCCACAGCCAGGGGGAGCTGTCACATCTTCCACTTCAGGGTGGCCCCACAAGCAGCTGTCCCCTCTCCGGGTCACCCCGAGGTGGGAACCCCTGGATGCCCTCGCTCACCTGGCTCCCTGTCCCCTGCAGCCGACGGCGGYGGCACCATCGCCCACTGGCTGGATGCCGACTACCTCTTCAGCAGCGATGCTGCCCACCCCGACACCCGCAGGTGGGCAAAGGAGGCTTTAATGTATTTAGTGGAAAGTATTTCATGGATATTGACAKCGTGTAAAATTCAAGGGTGTGTTTTTAAAGTCATGGCGTGGATCTGCCATTGCCCAGTGGGCTCAGGAAAACTCACGCCCGCACTAAGCTACAGATGGAATAGAGCAAAACCATCCATGGGTTGAGAATGGCTTAACTGTGATATAAATTAAATTCATTGTGCTGGTTTCTTGCTGGCTGTGAATTATCTGCTGGAAAATCAGCATCTAAAACAGAGGTGATACAATTCCCAAGGAAGGAAGCTGGTGCTAAAAACCCAGTGTGAATTAATGCTAAAAGGAAGCACTGAGTTAAAAATGGACAGAAAAGGACTAAAATGCTTAATAAAAAAAAAATAGAGAGCTATGGAACATTTATACATATATAAGGAAAGTCTTAAGAATCTTTCTCACTTTCTCAATATCAGTGAGTATTTGTCTTTATTCATTATTTAGTCATGTAAACATATGCATGGGGAAGGAAGCTGCGATATTTCCCTTAGGCTTTGCTAGGCTGAATTAAGTAGTTTCTCTAACAGACCAGTGCTTAAAACTGGCTTTGAATTTTGGAATATTTCAGCCACCTGCTCCAGCTAAGCGAGGAGAATTCCAGTAAACACAGAATAACAGCTTTTCTTCTGCAACAATGTGCTGCCAGACCAGCCTGCTCCCCCAGGGGAATTCTGGATAATTTATTTGTRTATATRTATATATAGTATGTATACTATACTATATAGAGAGTGTACTRTAGTATATATATATAGTATATATGATATATACTATATTTAAACATATATATATCTATTATTACTATATATAAAATTATATATATATTCAATATACATTGAGTATATATATTTTTTCAATGTATATTGTTAGATAGTTCCTTGTGAAAAAATGCAATAATTCTACACATCCTTAAACCCAGCAAACAAGACTTAATTCCTCTCTAAGGAGGACAGTGAGGGCTGGAGCACCCTCCACCTCCACTTCCTTGCTCAGCTGTGTGAGCAGGAACCAGTATGGTGAAGGATAATTGTAGAAAAATCCTGTCTTTGCCCTCCCCTAAGCAGTTTCACCTCAAGAGCAGAGTGGGACTGTGTAATCCCTAAAAATRCATTTACCCTGATCCCTCCTCCAGGCTGCCTCTGGGAGGTGCTGGCAGCCAGGACGTGACTGGTAGAGTCTCACAGGTAGAAAATCACAGAAAATTAGGTGCTTTTGGCAAAAAAATCAGAGCAAGTTTCATGACAACACTCCTCTAAACGTTTTCGTTTTGAAACGTTTCTCTTTGGAAAGCAGCTCTCTTTCTCTCTTCCAGCATACACGAGAGCCTCAGTTACCTGGAGGGCAAAGCCACGGTCTTTCACTCCTGTTACCTCTCAGTGTGTGCAAGCACCCGAGCTGCAGAGAGGCCCTCGGTGGTTCTGGGCCACTTCGTCCTGCCCCCTGCCTGCCTGCATGAAGGTCAGGCAAAAACAATCATCTGGGGATATTTTCCCRTGGAAATCCCCCATGATTACAGCCTTGGCACTCACAGTTACTTGTCTGCAGGGAGGGACTTTTCCTTCTGCTAGGGAGTGGCTCTTCCTCCCAGAGGACAGAGTATGATCCATCTATTATCACAGAATGCCTTGACCTTGAACATTCCCAGGGATAGGGCAGCAACAGCTGCTCTGGGAAGCCTGTGCCAGGCYCTCACCACCYTCACAGGGGAGAATTTCTTCCCAGTATCTCATCTAACCCTGCCCTCTGCCAGTTTGAAGCCTTTCCCCTCTGCCCTGGCACTTCAGGCCCTGGTCCCCAGTCCCTCTCCAGCTCTCCTGGAGCCCCTTTAGGCACTGGAAGGGGYCCKGAGATGTCTCTGGAGCCTTCTCTTCTCGAGGTGAGCAGCCCCAGCTCTCCAGGCTGGCTCCAGAGCAGAGGGGCTCCAGTCCTTGGAACATCTCTGTGGCCTCCTCTGGACTTGCTCCAACAGCTCCRWGTCCTGCTGCTGTTGGGGACCCCAGAGCACTGCTGCTCCTGAGGGGGCCGGAGGGGCAGAATCCTCCCCTCATCTTCTGCCCACACTGAGGGACAAGCAGGACACATGAAGATCACATCCATGAGCTTCTCATCCACCAACACCCCCAAGTTCTCCTCAGAGCTGCTTTCAACCCACCCTTGCCCACCCTGAATTTCTGCTTGGGATTGCCCTGGCCCAGGGGCAGGACCTTGCATTTGGGCTTGTCCCTAGAGGCACCTGCAGGGCTWCACACTGGCAGCAACTGCCAGAGTTGTGGTTTTTTGGTGCTTTCACAGTCACTCGTTTTGTTATTCTTGTCAGAAATCAGAAGGAAGATTGGCCGGTTTATTTGGGAGAAGACAGATGCCCTTGAAGAACAGGTAAGATGAAAAATTTGTACTACACATGTATGTGCTGGAGGATGAGCTTGTGCTGAGCAGGGAGCTTGCACAGGAATTCAGGGGGAAAAAAGAGCATATATAATTTTTGGGAAAAGGGGCAGGCAACTCAGGAAGCATTTAAAGATGTCTTTAGGTCATGCAGAAAGAAGAAAATTAAGAGAGGTGAAAGTTCAGTTAGAACTTAATCTGGCCACCTCTTTGTAAAGGATAATATTTTTATAAATTACATATATACATAAAAGGAGCACCAAGGAAAACCTCCATTCTTTATTGCAGTGTCCATCACCAAGGACTAGGAAAAGGCTGAGATAATTACCACCTTCTTTGCCTCAGTCTTCAGCACTAAGACTGGTGGGATCAGGACAAACGGCCCCCTGAGCTGGTAGACAGGATGGGGAGCAGAATGGAGCCCCAGAAAGCCAGGAGGAGGCAGTCACTGCCCTGCTGTGCCACTTAGATGCTCACAAGTCCGTGGGCCTGGATGGGATCCATCCCAGGGTGATGAGGGAGCTGGAGGAAGAGCTTGCCAGGCTGCTGTCCATCACTAGTGCTGGCTCACTGGGGAGGTCCCAGACGACAAGGGACAATGYGACACCCCTCCACAAGGGCTGGAAGGAGGGTCTAGGGAATTAAGAGATCTTTCAGTGTGACCAGGGGCAGGGAAGGTTATGGAGATCACCTCGAGTGCCATCACACAGCACATCCAGGAAAACCRAGGGATCAGACCCAGCCAGCATGGCTTTAGGAGGGGCAGGTCCTACCTGACCAACCTGATTTCCTTTTATGACAAGGGGATCCACCTGGATGAAGGAAAGGCTGTGGATGTGCCTACCTGGATGTCAGCAAAGCCTTTGACACCATTTCCCACAGCATCTCCTGCAGAACTGCAGCCYGCAGCTGGGCAGTTGGTGTCTGGTCACCAGTGGTGTCCCCCAGGGATCAGTGTTGGGCCCAGGCCTATTCAACACCTTTCTTGAAGACCTGAATGAGGGGACTGAGTCCACCACTGGCAGATAGGTGACACCAAGCTGAGTGGCAGTGTGGTTCTACTGGAGGCTAGGAAGGCTCTGCTGAGGGACCTGGACAGGATGGATCAATGGACCAGGGTCATTTGTAGGGGGGCAACAAGGCCAAGGTCTGGGTCCTGCACTTTGGCCACAATAACCCCTGCAGAGATACAGACTGAGATGAGTGGCTGGAGAGCAGCCCAGCAAGAAAGGTCCTGGGAGTGCTGATGAACAGCAGCTGAACATGAGCCCAGGTGGCCAAGAATGCCAGTGGCACCTGGCCTGCGTGGCCAGCAGGACCAGGAAGTGATTTTTCCCCTGTACTGGGCACTGCTGAGGCCCCAGCTTGAGTGCTGTGTCCAGTTCTGGACCCCTCAATTCAATTCAAGGACATTTTGCTGCTGGAGAAGGTCCAGAGAAGGAACTGAGCCAGGGAAGGGTCTGGAGCACCAGGAGGGAGCTGGGAGGGTTCAGCCTGGAGAAAAGGCTCAGAGGGGACCTTCTGACTGCACAACTCSCTGACAGGAGGGGGCAGCTGGGTGGGGAGCAGGCACTGCTCCCAGGGACCAAGGGACAGGATGAGAGGACACTGCCTTAAGTGGCWGCAGGAGAGGTTTATGTTGCACATCAGAAAGAATTTTTTCCCAGAAGGGATGATCAGGCACTGGAATGGGCTGCCCAGGATGACTGGATGTGGCACGCAGTGCTCTGATCTGCTTGGGAAGCTGCTGATTGGTCACTGGCTGGACCTGATGGTCTTTTCCAACCTCACTGATCCTGATTCCTTGTGCTTGCTGTGCTGTGTGTCCCTCCCTCCATGACATCCCGAGGGGGACAGCACTGGAAGGACTGTCTCCCTTGCCCAGACATATCCAGTCTCCCAGCAGTGTGCTGTTCCAGGGATTCCCACTGCCACAGGCTGAGCTCAGCCCTTTGGGCTGGTGTTTTCCTTCCCCATGTCACTGYCCACTCTCCTCTCAAAGCAACTTCCCAGCACTTTTGAAGCAGGAATGCCCTTAAGTTTAAAATTTAACTCTCAATTATGCTTGAAATCATAAGCCCTAAGAATTCATGCACTCAGAGCATGTCCCAGGTGTCTGCAGGTGACCCAGAGACAATTTTAACTCATTCTTGTGCTGGTATTCACAGCCCAATGAAAATCCAACAGAGGAACCAGAAGCAGCAAGAAACAGCTGTGAGGAAGAATCAGAGGAGGAAGTGCTAGACCTGGCTGAGAGGTATTTTCCTATCTTGGGTGGTGGGATTTGGATACACCTCCAATTCCAAGCAATCCTAACACATAGGAACTAACACACACGATTTTTTCCCCTCCTGATACAGCAGTGAAGAAACAGAGTCTGAAGCACCTACCCAGGGAGAATTTCCATGCCGTGCCCTGCAGCAATACCCAATAAATAACATGGTGACAGGTAAATAAATCCACCTGGAGAGGGCTGCAGAGGGAGCAGACCCAGTGAGCCCATCCTCCCTCCACAGGCTATGCCTCTGCACGGGACATGAAGAAATACGAGGGGGAACTCCACGACTTTATCCCTGGCACCTCAGGCTATGCAGTGTACTGGGTTCAAAGCAAATGTAGCATTTACTGCAAGAAGGCCAAAATGAAGAGGAAATGGTRAGGAACAGGTGGCTGGAGCAGCAAAAACTTCAATGGAAGAGCTGCCAGATGATTTATAAATTATCCCACGGCAGCTCAGAACATTCAATGTGTTATTTGAGTACTGGCTACAGTTATAGCAGTATTTGCTTCTTTAAGTAACTACTTAAACTAAATTTCACAACATAAATACAAACGAAATTTCAAACATAAATACATTTTTCCTCAAAACACAAATGTTTTCTTTTTATTGTGGGGCTGTGGGGTGTGTGGTGGTTTAAGCTGTGTTTTAACTAGTTTAACCAAGTTTTTTTTTGAGGGACGATCCAAGGAGGGACATCTCCTCACTTTCATTAAATCAAAGAATTTTAAGACTTTTTCCCTTTTGTTTATGCACTTGGAAGTGACCAACAGGGTTGCAAAAACAACTTTTATTGTGGTACAGCCTGATCCTCGGGCTGTCCACTTGGAGGAAGCACAGAAAAACCTAGGACAGGTTCCCACAAGCTCCAGGGAGTCACCATGGTTGTTCTTCCAGTGCTCCAAAGGCAGGAGAGCCTCTAAAAGAACAGCTTTGCACCTCACACCCCAAACTGCCAGGAAAGAACCCAAAAAGATGCTGGTACACATGAAGGTGTTGAGTCCTCAGCGTGCTCCAATGTGGCACCCCGAGAACCCACCCTCCCTCATCCCYAGGGTGTCTAAAGACCAGGCAGGCTGAGATGGTTTCCTCACGTTTATTGGAAAAGCCACACACAGGGACAGACTCAGAGCGCTCCTCGGGGCGTCTTGAAGTTCATTCCCACTGTAGGCTGTGTCACCTGCAGGTTGGACAGGCTGCCAAAATCCTGGAAAACAGCACAGCAACAATGGGATCAGTCACAGCATCCTGCTCACTGACACTGGAGGCAAGTTCCTCTGGGGAGGTGTGGGAAGGGGGAAGGTGCTGTGGCACCACAAAGGGTGGACCAAGGTCTCTCCTAAGARGGGGAGACCACCCTGCTCCAGAGAYTGACTCCTTGGTGAGGGAATCATCAGAATGGAGTCTAGGAACACCCTCACCCTGCTGGTGGCAAAGCCCCCATGCCTCTGCCCTTTCAAAAGCCATACATGAACTAATCCTCCCACAGGACCCAGGGCAGAGGGACGCCCTTGACACCATCCAGCCACTCAGGGCAGCAGGAGCTGTGCCAGGGATATGCCAGCAGCTGGGCAGGAGCAGTTGTGGCCACTAACCAGGAGCTTCAGCATTTCCTTGGTGTCCGGGTCCACTTCAATGATCTCCTGGTCAAGGGCAGAGACCTGGGGACAGAGGGGAGAGAAAAGGTGTGATTGATAAAGCCCCACAACAACCCAAAGGTCACCACAGCCACTCTGTCTCATCCCACTGCCGTGGGGAGCAGTTCCAGCAGCAGAGCCAGGAGCATCCTCATGGAACACAGCTTTCCTGACTGAACACTGCAAGAGGCCACTGGCAGTAGAGGGAAAAGCCTGGTTTATGGCAAATCTTCGGACACTGAGGCCCAACCTGCTCCAGGCCACGGCTGCTGAGGAGCTGGCATTGGACCCTCAACTGCACCAGTCCTGGCAGTCATCAGTGACACTCACAGCTGCCTTGTGACACAAAGCCACCACAGTGCCAGCAACGGCGGTCCCACCTCCAGGACACCTGTGCTCTCCTGCTCTTTAATCCCAGCAAAACTTCCTCCAGCCCTCTCCAGACCCCAAAAACTCTACCTCCACAGGTTTCCTTCCCCAAGAGCTACATAAGATCAGGATTTTTCTAAGAAACCACAAACAGCACAGGTTTTGTGTGCTGACACTGCACCAGCAGCTGCAGCATGGACATTCCTTCCCTGTAACCCCTCTCTGGTACCAGCATAGACACCAGCASCTCTGCCATGAGCTGACTGGGAAGATCTGGGAAAAGGGCAAGATGTGCTGTGCCTGAAGGTTACAGGATTTAGGAGCAACGGGATCACATTCCTGGAACAAGGGAAGCCCTCCTGGACCRCCTCACCCAGGTGACAGGTGAGATCTTGAGCCCGCCCAAACAGAGGATTTAAGGCAAGGGGTTTTTACCAAAACCTCCCTCTGGGGTTTCCAGCTGCAAGGCAGGTTTTCAGCCGTTCTGAAATATCCTCCTGCTTCCCATTAAATTTCTTTTCTACCAAATTTTAAGTTAGGAAAACCAAACCATGAGAAGCCAGCTGCCCTTCCTGTCCCAGGTGGCAGCTTTGGAGGGATCCATCTCAAGCCCCCTTGATCCAAATTCTCCTCAGCTCCTCCTGGCTGGGAGTTTGTTTTAAAGAAACTTGGAAGCATTTCTGGAGATACAGCGAGGCAGGACAGCGCGATGGGGAAGCTGGAGCCTCACCTCCGGGACGTAGTTGTCCCTCCTCTCCCTCTCCTCCTCCTGCAGTTTGATGGAGATGCCGCGGACAGGGCCTCTCTGGATTCGCTTCATCAGGTGGGTGACATACCTGCGGGGACACGGGGGTGTCCTGGGCTTTGCCAGGGTTCATGGCACCCTTCCCCACACCCCAGAGCCCGGAACCACAGCAGGATGAGGACAGCTGTTACCCTCTCTCCGGGCAATGTCCCACCACTCACCCTGGCATCATCCCATCACCTCCAGAGGATCAGAGACAAAATGTCCGACAGCAACAGGGTTTGGGGGAGACACAGACCCCCCCAAACACGGGAAAACTCTCGCTCTCCTCTCCCTGCACTATCAATGACCCGGCCACAGGCGGGACCGTAATCACTTTCGAATGCAGGAACCCCCACGCCGTGCCCAAATCCCCAGGCCCTACCGATGTCCAAATGCCCCGGGACATCCCCAGCTGCCCGAAGCCCCTGCGACCCTCCGGTGCCCGAAGCCCAGCCGGGGCCCCGCGGTGCCCGAAGCCCAGCCGGGGCCCGCAGTGCCTCACCCCGCAATCTTGTTGCGCAGCTTCTTGCTGGGGATGATGGCGATCTCCTCGCACACGCGCTTGTTGGTGTGGAAGTCATTCCCCAGGCGTGTGTAATACTTCTCGATGATCACGCGCGCCGCTTTCTTCACCGTCTTCGTCCGAACGCGTCCCTACGCGGGGTGGGCGGCAGGGCCGCCGGTCAGGCTCCGCCGAGCCCAGGCCCAGCGCCCCCCGCCTCAATTCCCCCTTTCCCACCCATCCCGGGCTCTCACCGCCCCCCACTGCCCCTCGCCCCGGCCCCCTCCGGTCCCCGCCGCCGCTCCCCGCCGCGGGGGCGCGGGCCCGCCCGAGGATGGCGGCGGATGGCGGGACCCGGACTCACCATGTCGGCGGCAGCCGCGGTAAAAGAGCGGAGGGAGGCGGGAGGTGCCGGAAGCCAGCGGCGCTCAGCGCGCCCCCTGGCGGCTCGGAGGGGAAGGCGGCGGGAGCGGCGGGCGGGGCCGAGCAGAGGCGGGAGCGGCGAGCGGCCTGAGGCGGGAGCGGCGGGCGGGGCCGCGGCCTGAGGCGGGAGCGGCGGGCGGGGCCGCGGCCTGAGGCGCTCCCGCACCGCCCCGCGCCCCGGAACAGGATGGAGCAGCCCGGGAAGGGAATTGGAGAGAGCTGCGGTGCCAGCGGCAYCAGCCCCTCCCACAGCTGGCCCTGAGAGAGGACACGGAGCGCTCAAACTCGCAGCCCCCAGCCCCACAGGAGGAGGAGTGAGCACCAGGCTGCTGCAGAGTTACCRCTGTGGGACGGGGAAGGAGCCCAGAGCCTGCCTTGCTCCAGGGACACCGGGCATACAAAGTGTTCCCTGTGGCAGCCTAAGTCAAACTCGGCCCTCCCCAGCCCCACAGAGGAGCCCTGGGCCCCTCTCCCCTCCCAGCCCCGCAGGAGCAGCAGCTCCCTGCCCCAGTGGGAGAGCACACGGCAGCACAGGCCCCTCCATCCACCTCATTAGCCTCTTGTTGCAATTAGGAGAGCTCCGGCTGGAGCTTAAGGGTCTGCAGGGACCTCAGTAAAATGGGATCTAAAAATGCATTGCCCAGCAGATAGAGCTCCCTCCCAGCTGAGTCACCCACCACAGCATCCACAGCTCATAGGTCCATCCATCCCTCCCCCCAAACCACATCCATACCTTCCTCCACACCTCCAGGAGTGACACCACAGCCTCCGAGCTGCAGAGATCTCCCATGAAGCACACAAGGCACAAGAAATATTTTTTTTTGCTGCAACGTGTTTATTATGTGCCAAAAACTACACCACAGCTTACTCCACACGTCTGTAGGAGAGTGCAGTCTTGCCTGCATATACTACAATGAGGTAGAGACTTCACACACAGCTTCACAAAACCCCACAAAGAGCAGCTGGGATATGCAACAATGCAACATCAGCTCAGCAGGAAAGAAAAAAAAATAATCATAGTAAAGAGGGAGAAATTATGACACTGGTTCTTTGGCACACAGCTTCCAATAGAGGGGAAAGTAACAAAATAATAATGATCAGCATAATTAAGGTCTCAAATCCCAGCAGCAGCATTTCAGTCGACTGCACTGATACTCCAAACATCTCGGGAAGGAAAGGAAAATTACTTGTCCCCTCTAAGAGAAAGGGCTCCCAGGAACCTTCATCGTCCACCAAAACGCAGCCCTTTTTTAGCTTGTTACAAAAGAAAAGGTAAGTCCTGTGACTTTGTGTGATTAAAAACCTCTATCAACCCCCCAGAAGTGCAACTTAAAAAAGTGCAACAAACTATTTAAAACTATATACAGCAGCTCAGAGATCCTCATCCCGTCCAGTTTCAAATCCAAGAACAAAAAAAAAGCCCGGCCTGTCCCGTTGTAAACCCCTGGATCTACAACGTCCTGCCATCAGCCCCCAGACACAAATTGCAATAATGTTAAAAGCTGCCAGGAAAAGAAAAGAATCTCTCATTTCAAACGACTTAAAAACTGTTTTTAAGAGTGTAAAAAGGAACTCGTAAAAACCCTCGAGCGTAAAATATGAAATATGATTTGGTTTAAATGAAGAGCAAAGTCTCCTTGTTGTTACAGTAAAAAACGCCAGCTGAACACCCAGGTCACACCATCCAGGTGGGGGTAAATGAATGGAAAGGCACTGTATGGCAACGGCAAAACAATGACCAATGAGACCTGCGCTCTCTCCACCAGTATTGCAAGGAATGTAAAAAAGCGCCTTTAAAAAATAAAAAAAACCAGGGCGGGGGCGCCTGCGGCGACGCCTCCGCGACACATGGCCCTTGGTTGGTTGGGTTTATTCGTTTTCAATTTTTGCTTCTCGTCAGCAAACCAGGAACCAAAGTCTGGGAACTGCAGAATGGCTTGAGGGGCACTCCCCCCCTCAAAACACCCCCAAACAAACCCCAACAAAACTCACTGTGCATTAGTGCAGAAACAAAAAGACCAGCAAGTGCAAACATGAATGTAAGATTTTTGTTTTTCCCCATCAGTCCTCAGGAAGAACGTTCCCGGCCGGGCCTGGCTCCGGCGGGCGCTGCTGCGCTCTCCTCGTGGCAGGCTCTCCCAGGACTCTGCCCGTGCCAGCCCCGGGCCCGGTGCCCCTTAGCTGGAGTCCCGGTTCTTCTGGTTGCGCATCAGCGGGCGGTGGTGGCGCAGGACCTCCATGGAGTGCTGCCAGTGCCAGCACGAGCGGCAGAAGTACTTGAAGCAGATCTGTGGGCAGAGCACAGGGCTGGGTGACACCAGCAGAGCCACTCCTCTCCTTCACCCCTGCCCGGTTTTGCAGCCCCCATCAGCACAGTGGATCCGTGGGGTGGACGGGGGGAATGGCAGCGATGCTGGGCAGGGCCTGGTGTGCTCAGCTTCCATCTTTTGATTAGGTTTGAAAATGAGGGACCGGGCACTGGGGCAGTAGCTGGGCTCTGCCAGGGCTATCACTCCCATGGCATTCCTGCCCCCTGCTCATATCCCATATCAGCTTTGCAGGAAGCTGCCAGAGCCCAGCCAAGCTCCTCTGCCGGCAGCCAGAGTTCCCTGCGCCTCATCCAGCCCCAGGTTCATGCACCCCAACCCCAGCCCACCATGGCTCACAGAGCAGCAGCTTCCCTCCCCCTCAGGGGCACCAGTCACTCCCACACTAGGTGCCAGTGCTGGCACAGCAYGAGCAATCTGCAGCACCCGTGGCTCAAAGCCAGCTGGACACTGCCTGCCTGGACCTCCCCAGGAGGGCTGCACCTCCTCCAAAACAAGGTCACCCTCCCAGCTGGGCCCCATCTTGCCCACTGGGGAAGAACCAGTACATATCCCCAAAACCCAGCAGCAGGGCCTGCTCCTCCTCAAGAAAACCCCTGCAGGAGAACTGGCCTTACCTGGTCTCTACAGAAGAATGGGCCAGGCTGGGTATTGCACACTTGGCACATGGAGTCCTCCAGGTATGGGTCAATCTGAACCTGCAGGAGAACCAGGCAGTGGGCATGGAGCAGCACCTTTCCCTGGTGCCTCAAATCCACCCCTAGCAGCTCCCCTGGGGCTGGCAGAGCAGCAGCCCCACTTCCCACTGCTTGAGCAGGAATATGGGGCAGCTCCACAAACACTGGTGCTCCCAGCAGTCCCACCCACCCTGCACACCCCTCCCTGGGCTGCCCCACCAGCCCCACTCACCTTCTTGGTAAACTTGGTGGTTTTGATCTCCACAAATGCAGCAGTCACAGCCTTCAGGTAACTGCGCTGGTTGTTGAAGGTGACACGGCCCGACCCTGCAACGAGCCAGACCACAAATGTTAGAAAGGAACAGCAGAGACCAAGAGAGAACCACTGCCAGCACCACCCCCTCCCTGGTGCCACWCAGACAGGGAAGCAGCTTGGACAGGGAGATGGTATCCAGGGCCCTCTTCCTGCCTCCTTCTCCAGGCACCACATTCCCAGGATCAGCAGAGTGCTTCACACTACGCCTGAAATGCACCAGTGCTGAGACAGCTCAGCACCTTTTATTCCCAGCCCCCCCTCACYCCAGAGCCTTGTGTTTTGCAGCCTCATTGCTGGTCAGCAGCATTCCAGCACCACTTGCTTCCAAGCCAAGGTCTATTAAGTTTCAGGACTGACATTGGCAGATCCCTACAGCTCAACCACAGGACAAAGTGCCACCCAAAACCCATCCATTCCCCTCCCAAAGCATCACACAGGACAGAGGCTGGAGGGCCTGGATCCAGTCTGGGGTTACAGGASATGCCCTCAAGCTGCACAACCAACCAGGGCACAGCTTAGTTACCAAAACTGAGCTCTGATTGCTGTGGCTTTAGGACAGCTTTAAAGGTCAAAGTGCCACTGAGTTGTGGGAGATGGATCTTGCCTACGTGGAGCAACCTGGGCTCTGCATGAAGCACAGGAGGTTGGGGTCACACACTGGGATCCAACAGGGCCAGCACAGGGAGGTTCTGTGACACCTCATCCACAGCCACACTGAGGATTTGCCTGAAGTCTCATACTGCCATCCCCACCCTCCTTGAGACTGTCCCCCTTAAGGCACTTCAGGGGCCTTGCAGCACAACATGCATGCCCTAAACCTGAGCCTTGCCCAGAAAAGCCTGACTGCTATCCAAGCACAGTGACAGCTCTGCACTACCAAGCTCTGACACTGTGACTGCCTGGCAACACCAGGAGATCCACAGCCTCTCCAAATCTGTGACTTGCTGCAGCCTGAGCCTGGAAAGCTGGTCCTGAGGCACAGGCTGTGGGGCTTTTCCAACAGACCAGCCACTTCAGTGCTGTCCCCTGGCCCAAGAGGTCTCCAGGGATGTACACAGGTCATGACACGCCACGTTTCAGCTCTGGTGACAAGAGCCCAAAAATGGGTTAAGACCCGCGACTGTCCCTGCCCTGGGAATGGAAAAGCAGCTACAGCAGCATCCAACAACCACTAACAGCACTGAACAAGGACAGAGAAACCTTCAGCAATGCCTRAAGGCATACTCAAAACTTCAGGCTGCTCTGGAATGATCCAGGACCTTCCAATTCCCCAGCACATCAGCTCTATCAGCCCTCCCYAAGGCTGGCCTCGCCTCCCCAGGGCCAGGAGACGAGAAGCACAGACTGCAGAAGCGGCTGGGCAGCATCTGCTCCCTGAGCCTGGCACCTGGGCAATCTTCCAACGGAGGGACAAGCCAAGGGCACACTGCAGCAGAGCACGGCAGGGGCGAGCACCAACCCCAGTGGCACGGTCACTTACCTATGGGGTACTTGTGCTTGTCGGTGTCGATGCCAGCATAGACCACCCCTCCGAAGAGGTCGTACATGACGGCTGCCAGCGCCTCGGCGTTGAGCATGCCGTGCAGGGCCCCCACAAACACCGTCTTGCTGGGGTCCAGCCGCTGCGAGGGGCTGCGCACGAAGTTGCTGTCGGCCAGCACCCAGGGGATCACCTGCACCTGCAACCAGCAGCAGCCCTGAGCCTCAGACCTCACCCCGAGCTGCAAACGTCATTTGTTAYCTATTGCTGCTCAGGGTCCACATCCATCTAACTCCAGATACCTCCAGAGAACTCACAAGGGGACAAAACCAACTCTGCTTCTGGCCAAACTGGAACCCAAGCTAGCAGTTCCTTGGGGGTGGCAGCCAGAGGACAAGCCACATCCCTCCACTTGCATTTATGGCCCAGTCAGGTACCTCCCAGCACAGGAGCCCAATGTTGGAGGGGGCCACTGGAATATCACCCACTGCCAGCTCCATCTGCAGCTCTGCAGCTGATGGAGGGCTCTGGAGAGAAGCTTCTGGCAGAGCTAAATCACCAAGCACAGAAGCTCTGCCAATTGACAGACACCAGGAGAGCTGTCTAGAGCACAATTAGTTTGTGCCTGTCTAGATTAAGAGCTGCATCTCCATCCTGTAACTCCCTGAACTCAGGCAGTTGTCCGTGATCTGAGGACACCCTTTCCCATAAGCCCAAAAGGAGTCTCCGGCAGCCCCAGCACCCCCAAAACACAGGTCAGCCAGCCAAGGCCACACTGAGGAGCAGCCTGGGATCCAAAGTATCTGCCTGCTGAGGGCGAGTTACTTGTCCTGCAAGCAGAGGAGGCCTGACAAAGCACCTGAGSGGTCCCACTCTGCTTCTGCAAGCAAGGGTGTGATGGAAGCAGCACAGAGCAGTCAAATCCGTTTCCATGCTCTGTCCCAGCTAGCTGAAGCCTGAAGGCAGAGTCTGCCACCAACCCAGGAGCCCCARGTTGGTTTGACACAAGCTGTTGTGAGGGACACGAACACTGAGCTGACACACCCCTACCACAGGCACAGAGCAGTCAAAGCCAGCACGCCTTCAGCTGCTGTTCCAGCCCTGCCTCCCTCTCCCCCAGGGATGTCCCTCTGCATCCCCTGCTGCCACCCCAGGCTGCTCTCCCAGCTCTGCTCACCTCTTTGCAGCGCATCCTGCGGCTGGACATCTTGAAGTAGTACTCACTGAGCCCGTCGGGGCTCAGCAGGTCCTGGGAGCAGGCCTGGAGCAGCGCACGCACCGACTTCTCCGACTCAAACACCAGGTAGACGTAGCCTTTGGAAGGGGAGGGAAAGAAGCAGCTGTCAGAGCTGTGGTAGAGGAGGAACAGATCATCCCAGTTTGCAGACACCCTCAAAAATCACTCCTGGGTGCCACCTGAAGTATTTGGGTGGCAGCTCTTGCTGTTCCCAGCAATACTATCCTCTTAATATAAAAGCCAAGCTTGAAGAGCCCAAACTCAAGCTCAGCACGAGGGGCAGGATGCCCAGGGCCATGTGGGCCACYGTCCATCATCCAAAAACCACACCTGGACATGCCAGGTGGGCACCACCAGCCTGGCCACAACGAGGTCTGCAGAGAAATAGACCCTGCTATGTATTTAGGATGGCCTGGCTCAAATACAGTCCAGGGTTAAATAAAGTCCCTTCCACGGATGCCAGTGCTCTACCTCACACTGCTCTGGTGACTGAATGAGGCCATCAGGCACTACAGGGCCTCCAAACCAGCYACTTCCTACCCTGTGGCTAATTCCTGCTTACACAATATGCCAGCCCAGCTGCACATGCTGGCAGTGGGATCAGCAGCTGTTCCAGAGCCACAGCCCTACATGGAGCCCCCAAAACACCCAGAGGGTTCCCCCAGCCCACAGTTCTGTCCCACACTGCTATGGATGGGTGAGGAGGCTGGGTTTGGGGTGTCAGTGCTCTGCAGCCCAGGTGGAGACCCAAGTGAGGGCAGGACATTACCCCAGGTGCTCTGTACCAACCAGTCACCAGCATGCAGCTGTACCATCCCAGCATCCGTGCTGTAACATAGCATGGGAAAAAAGTAACCCTACCGTGCTCGCTATTACCTTTAGGCATATTACCTTTGGGAGGACAGCGTGGGTGTTTGCCATCCTTACCAGGCCACTCCACACTCAGGGAGCCAAAAACACGGAAAGTGTTGATCAGCCCAGCTACAGAGAGAAGCAGAGGGGTCAGTGTCYCCTATAAAAAGCTCCATCCTGCACCCTCCCAATACCAACACCCAAGGCCTTGGTGTGGGGCCTCACTTCCCAGGGCTGCTCACCTTCTGTAATGTCCCATGGGACTCCTCCCAGGAACACCTTGCAGGAGTAGACGGGGTTCTTGTAGTTTCGGGGAGGCAGCTGCCCGCTCCAGGTGCAGGTTGCTTCGTTCACAGCTTGTAGAAAACACGAGTAATACTCAGTACAGGATCATGTCCCTCCCACTCCCCMACAGGTCTCCCCATCTTCCCCACCTACAGGCTGAGCAGAGCTGCACAGCCACAGGCAGCTGCCCTGTTCTCTCAGCACACAGAGCCAGCCTTGGGCCTGGAGCAAACTCCATGCTCAGCCAGTGTCTGCACAGAGGCCACCAGCCCCCCCAGGTGTGGGACTGTCCCCCAGCCCCCTCCCAGCTCACCTGCTGCCTGCCGATGAAGCCGGGCTTCTCTCTCAATACTGAAGGGATCCTCCGGAGAGTCCAGAAGATCCCAGGAAGGCCACGCAGATGCTCCAGGCCATCTTTTCGATGCACTGGCCGGGGAGGAAGTTACTGCAGCCAGGGCAGCTTGATCTTGATCCAGCTGGGATCCCACTCCCATCTTCAAGGGGTCTCTCGACACCCCACTGAGAGGCAAGAAGGGCAGAGGAGGGGATATGCGAAGGCTTGACTGCAAGAGAAAGGCCATGTTGAAACCAGCTCTGAGTGAGAGCGCATAATGCCAGTGGTGAGGCATCACACTGGGGCCCTGTCCTTGCCCATGGCAGGAGAGGGAGCCCTTGGGATCTCCTGAGACCCTCTGAGGCCCAGCAGAGGCAAGAAAGCAGCAATCCCAACACATCCCAGCACCCTAGGAAAGCCCTGGGCCATTCTCCACTGAACTCATGCCCATGATCAGCAGCAGGGATCATTAAGCAGGAGGCACTTCAGAGACCACCAAGCCAACAGCTACCCCTGGCTGTACAGCCTCAAGGATAGCATCACCCCTGGGGAGCACCAGCCTCAGGCTCTGTGCTGTGCCTGCAGCRGGCAGGGCTTGCTGGAAGTGCTCAGGGACTCTGCAGGCACCAGCTGGATCTCACCCTCACAGCCCAGCTCCAGGGCTGCCTGACCAGGGAGCRAGCACCACGCACCACAGCTCCTCCCAGGGCAGGAGGAGGGAAAGCTGGATTAATGGAGCAGCAGGGAGGCAGGATGCTGCACAGCTCGGTGCCAGCTGCGCTGCGGATCTGTGCCTGCGCTGCCACGGCAGCCGCCCACGCCAGGCCCTGCTCAGAGTCCTGCCCTTCACAAACAAGGCCAGCACAGAGCCCTGCACCACCTGCCACCAGCACCGCCTGCCTGCTGCAGGCACCCAGCACATCCTGATCCTCCAGGGTGCACCACAGCAGGATCAACCCCACATCCAGTCAGGTCTGTCCTTCACACCCATCCCAATGCAGGGGTCAAAGCCATGGCAACACCACAGCAGAGCCTGGAGCAGCTCCTGGCTTTATCCTCCCGTGCCAAGGCCATGCAGCAGCACCCCAGAGCTGGCTGGAGCCAGGCTGCCCTGCTGGCACCCAAAGCTGTCACTTGCACCCACCACAGACCCATCAGAGCAGACTGGGGCAGCCAGCCAGACATTCACTTGCTCCCTGCCTTTCAAATTTAGCTGTGCTTTAGGGAACGGGAGCAGGCTAGACCCAGTTTGCTCTAGAAGAAACTGCCCTGAGATGGAGAAGTGCAGTCAAATGGGAAGAGCAATAAAGGCAAGGACAGTAGCTCCTCAGAAGTCCAGGCTGGATCAGCCACCTCCCTGCTGGGATCAGGGCACAGACACCGCCCTGTCCCACACCAGCTCAAGCACCCAAGATCCCTCTGGGAGCTACTGTAACCCAGCAGGGCTGCAAGCACAGACCCAAAAAGCCAAAATATCAACTTAGAAGAAAAAAATACGAGGATACTGCTGGCTTGTGGTGAAGGCCTACATGAGCAGCCTTTCTCCCAAACCCTGAGCAGTGCCACTGTGTGCACAACAGCTCCTCCCAGCACCCCTCCCATTCCTGAGCAGGCAGGGCTCTGGCTGGCAGCTCCACTCAGCTGTTCTGTGCTCCCCAAAAACCACAGCAAGACCCCAGGACCCAAACTTACAATCAAGTCTGAGAGGTGGTCAGAACCAGAGCTGAACCCACTGGTGTCCGAGTCCGAGGGGCTGCTGGAGCGGGAGTCCAGGAGGGAGCGGGAGTTCCTCAGCGACGGGGTGGGAAACTTTTCTGGCAGGTCTGAACCAATGGGGTCTAAAGGCAGAAAACCCAGCGGGGGCTTCCCCAGGACGTTCCCAAGAGGGTTACTCAGCATGCTGAGAACTGCAACAGAGAGGGACACAGTCTGTCAGGGCTGCAGCACAACACTGCTCCTTCCTCCTGCGGCCCAGGAGGCCACCGGGCTCCTGTCAGCCCACAAACGTCACGTCTGGGAGGTGGCACCTCTGGTGTTTGCCATCACTTGGGCCATGGTGCAGCACAGAACCCACAGCAGCCTGGTGTGGCTGACAAACATGAAGGTGGGTTATGAGAGAGATTGGCCAGGAGAACCCACATCATGTGGGAGAAGTTCAGAGATCCCACATCCCAGATTACAGACCTCAGAAGCGCTCTGGGACAAGGCCCTCTGCCCAGTCCAAGCCATTCCCTGCCACTTGTCCTGGAGCAAGCTGGGGCTCAGGGGGCAGCTCCCCAGGGATGGGGGCACACCAGCRGCAGGCACACTTGGCCCACCAGCAGGAATTTTCATGCTCAGAGGTGGGACCCCGCTCCCAGCATCCCTGCCAGGAGCTGGCTGTGGGCAGCCAGGAAGGTGCCAGCCTGGGCTGCTGACAGAGAGGCTTCGCTGTCCCTGGTGTGTGTTCACAGCAAGCCTGTCTGGTCAGGCCTCTGCCCCAGAGCCTGCAGACAAGGATGTGTCAGACTGCTTCCCTCACACTGCAGGTTTTCCTCCCACTAAGGAGAATCCAGGAAAATTCCTCCCTACACTTTGTAGGGCTGCTTCTGAGCAGAGGACCAGGCCATCCAAAGGTCACAAAGTCACATCCTGGTCAGTGATGTGGGAGCAGCTGCCACCCACAAGGCGAGGGAATGTAGGGCAGGGATCCCACAGGGGCACACCACCAAGCAGCCTATTCAAAAAGAGCAAGTCTCAGCAAGCTGAATGCGTACCAGAACCAAGTGAAAAGAGCAAAGCATTCAGAAATGGTTTTAATTATTCACAGGCTGCAAAACAAGGCAGCTTGCCCTGAAGCTTTTGGTTTTCAGCAAAGCAAATTCGGGATCCACTCAAGATCCTCCAAGCCCCACCTGATCTCAGCAAGCTAAACCATRAGGTTTTTAACCTAGATTTTCAGCAGCTCCTATGCAGATGAGGATTAACAATCCAAACCACCAGCCAAACCAGGAGAGTGACAACACCATGGTGCTCAAGCTCGCTGTGGTCAGACACCAGGACAGCGCGGTGTCAGCGCCAGGGAGAGCTGCTGAGCACCACTGAGGCAACGTGCTGGGGTGTCCCCATCCCAAGCTGCATTATCCAGTGGCACGCCTGCTGTGAAGCCGGCATCTCCAGCCCCACACTTGGGGAAAATCATCACCACCCCAACAGCACACAGGTACAGGTGGGTCCTTGAAGTATCTCCCTCAACTCAAGGCAGACACCTCAGCAACAGTCACTACATCTTCCCACATTTCCAGAGCCTTATCCCTGCAAGATTCCCCTATTCCGGCTACAYCACAGGACTAGGAACTCACCTCTGACCACACTGAGAAAGGGACCTCCTGCCCCTTGCTCTCCTGGACAGGCAGCACCTGTGTTCACACCCAGCCCTGCAGCCACAGGAAAATACCAGCCAGCCTGGCAGTCCTTACCTGGGCAGCAGCAGCCCTGGGACCGAGGSAATGTGACACAGCTGGGGAGGAGATGCTCCCTGCTAGCCACAGCTCCGAGCAGGGCACAGCATCTCCCAGCCCCGGCAAGCCGCACTTGCTGCTCTGCTGACTTCTCTGAAGCCACGTGATGTGTTTAAAAATACAGCCGGCGTATTGTTCTGGGGAGACAGCTGAATCTGTCCGACAGGCTCCAAAATCTGATTAGTCACTAAACAGCACAAGAGGCAAAGCAAAGCAGCTGATCCCACAGCCCAAGCCTTGCTGCCAACAAATGCTCCCGCGCTGACACCCTCCTCCTTGCCCAGCCAGGGAGGGCCGTGGGTTTGGAACGCCGCAGCCCCGTGCTGACCCCAGCTGCACAGCATTCCAGAGACCCGGAGCAGCTACTGCCAAGCAGGCTGCTACCAGATAATGCTGCCCTGCCCTGTATCTCCTGGTTAGCAGAGATGTGGAACCRGAACTCTATTTAGGATGCAACAGCAAGGGTTTGGGGCTCATCAAGAGCTCCCAGCGGCATTACAGGGTCCAGCTGCTCTGCCCTATTTCTGACATCCTCATTTCTGCCACCACATCCTCATCTCTCCCATGATTTCTCAGSTCTTGCAGCAGCTACAGAACCAGTAAGGCCAGCATGAGCACACTGAAGTGGCAGGATTACTGGCCTTTAAAAGATCTACTGTCTGGGCATTTACCACCACACAAAACCCTGCCAGCTTCAACTGCCCCAATCCTAACCTCATGTCCTGGAAGTGCTGACATCCTGCTGTTAACACGGATGGATTCCATCGCTCCAGCAGCTTTGACAGCTCTGCACTTGATTACACACTCTGCAGGACAAACTGAGCTCGTGGGAGACCCCACATCACCCCAGTGGGCCTGACTCAGCTCCACCTGGTACCCACAGCCCCTCACAGGGACATTGGGAGGRAAAGCCATGAGTCAAACTCAGCATTTCCTCTTTTACCCTTGCTCAGTGACCAGGCTGTGGGCCCTGATGCCAAGCTGTGCAGGTAGCCKAGGAAACACCTGCATGAGAAACTCAGATCTTATTCCTCAGCACTATCCCAAAGGCATCCTGATCTAACTCCTTGCTTCAACCCACCAAACCCCTCCTGAGGAATGGGGCACAAGAGCCCAACACAAGCTTGCCCACCTACAAAAAGCCTTCAAGGCACTGGGGCCACACTTCTTCCTCRGGAGTTGGCCTTGTTTCCCCATCCAAGCAGACAGTTCATGTAAGGGAAAAATCATTCCCAACACACATGCAAGATGCATCAGCAATTCCTGGAGTTAAGAGCATCCCTTAAAGTCCCAAAGTAAAAAAGCAAGTATTGAACTACTCAGGGTAAGAAAAGAACATGAGTACAAAGAAGTATTTTTCACACCTAGAGGGGAAACTTTTAATTTGGAGGAGTCAACATGATTCCCATTCACCACTCACACACCGAGAGTTTCTGGAACTTCTCCTGCCTCTGCTCAATGCAGCAAGGGAGGCACATGGCAATGCTCCTCTGCAGGGGACAGCAGAAAAGGAGCTTTTAATAGAATCTGGGCTCTGACTGGCACTGACTTTTGACTCACTGCTGCAGCTCTAATACCTGACACAGAAGCAGCTCTGCTCCATCTCTGGGTGTGCCAGCCCAGCATGGGCACCTCTGGGCTCTGTGGAACAGCCCTGACACCACAGGGCACTGCCAGGTCCTGCCCACGCAGGCCACTCCCTGGAGAAGGAGCATTTTTCAAACTGCTCCTCTCTTCCTTAGCTGAGCTTTGCCTAGTAACTGCTGTTTGGATACACCTTTATTCCTGCATCAACACAGGGGCCCTAAAGAAGCCCAGACTCTCAGACCCATCACACCTGAGCCAGGCACTTGACAGAAACAACAAGGAGCCCACAGGGCTGGTTT
Source organism: Cardinalis cardinalis (assembly GCA_014549065.1). NCBI lineage: Eukaryota > Metazoa > Chordata > Aves > Passeriformes > Cardinalidae > Cardinalis > Cardinalis cardinalis. The sequence goes on from JACDOX010000095.1 coordinate 2,209,796, forward strand.
CAACTCTTGAGGTCATCTCTACCTGTCGACCCCAAATTATCCTTTAAATCCCACTACCAAGCCCTGAACTACCACACTGAATGTGAGTTTACACCAACAAGCAGATCACTCCCCCAGCACAAGCTGCAATGCAGAGCACACTCTGGGAAAGTGTCCCAACAGCAAGATGTCCAATCCAAGCACTAAGAACAGCTTTTACTATTCCATCCACCAGTTAAGACATGCAATTTGAGCACCTGCCCAGGACCCTGGAGCACACAGTTCTTCTCTGTACACTGTAATTTGCAGCCATTTGATATGTAGACCTTCCTAGCAGCTTTGCCCATGCCCATTCTCTAAGATATGAATATAAAGATGAGCCCCAAGGATTGCTGGTGGTGGCAGCTCAGGGAAAGAAGGGCTCTGGGAAAATAACCACTATGCTGATGACAAATGACAGTTTATTGCCTTGGATCACACCTTAAGAGCAACAGGATCATTTAGGTTGGAAAAGACCTCCAATATAGAGTTCAACCTTTGACCAATCACCACTYTGCCAGCTAGACCAGAGCACCAAGTGCCACATCCAGACATTTCACATGGAGCATCCCCTGAGTTTATGCCTGATGGACAGAGCTGACCAGAAGCTCAGCTACCTCCACAGTGCCCTTTGAACAAAATGCTTCAGCTCAGCTCTATCAGTGCTGCTGCTCTTCCCTCCTCGGTGCATCAGTTTAATCAAATTATCCTGAAACTGAGTCTCACCCAGAGCAAAAATCTCTCTTATCCAGCAGCTGCCCAGGTCCTTCCACTCAAGTTTCTTTCTCCACACTCAGAATATCAGTGGGAGCTCCCTCATGGCTGAGAGCAACACCTGCCACAGGGGCTTGGAGACACATGGAGAGCAGGCCAAGGACCTCCTGCTGCAGGAGCAGGGCACCAGGCCCAGTCCTTGAGCTGCCAGCTGTGGCTGGCACCCACAGACAGCTTGACACCACCCTGGCCACAGCCCCAGGGCCAGGGGAGCACACACATTTTCAGAAGCAATGYTCTGGAGATGTGTTCCAGCCTTTAGAAACTCACTGCAGGGCTGAGAAAGTCTACTTTGAAAGGACTTGYCTGAGCAAGGCTTGAGCTAGGTCCCCTCTGCAGCCTGGCACCTCCAGCAAGAGGGATACTGCCATCTCCACAAGTTCATCTGCTCAGGGATTACTCAGCACAAGGATGGCAAGGCTGTTAAGACCTCCCCCTGCATCCACCAACGACTACACAGGCTGGAAGTCCACCTTCCTGCCTGGATCTCCCCACAGAACAGGAATGCTCTCTACCAGGAGGAAGAGCCAGGTTTTGGTGACACCTGCCATGCCCAGAGGCTGCAGCACCATATACACATTYGGGGCAGGGCAGCAGAGGAGAGAAGCACTGTGACTGAGGCCCTGGAGACTGAATACAGTGCACTTTCTTTTGTCATGCATCAAATAAGCCTGTAAAGTTAAAAAAAAAAAGCTAATGTCCTAAACAATAGCCTGCTGCAATTCCAGAAAAACAGCTCGTCTGCAGTTTTTACCACCCAGCCAAGCTCTGCCCTGGTGGGGTGGGAGCAAGCTGAATGTTTTAGTCAGCCAAAAAGCAGCACCTCCTACAGACACCGAGAAACTCCRTGGCAAGAGAAACATTTGCATGTCTGAAAAGCAAATGGGCACCTCAACCAGCTCCTACAGCTGTGGTTCAGCAGTGACACAGCCAGACAAGCTGCCAGGGTGAGCAGCTTACCCTCCTCACTCACCAGCACCAAACAGCTCAAAGCTCATGGCAGGGAAGGGGTGACCAACACTCCAGCCTAATCCTAAATTCCAGCACTTCTCACCTGCAGCTGTGGGACCTGGAGCTGCCTGCAAGGAACCTGCACAGGAACACTGACTGAAACRTGGCCAGCAGCAGCTGCAGGGGCAGATGTGGGCTGGAGCACACAGCACAGGGACAGGCCTTGCTTGGCACAGGGAAGGCAGACACTGGATTCTCCCTGTTTATCAAATTCTCACGGGGCACAAAAAAGCCAAGGAAAAGCTGCAGCAAGAGCAGTGGCACAAAAATTTCTTCCTCTTAAGTGAAGCAGCCATGGGATAAGGCCCAGAGGTGGAGGGAACTGTGTCCTTAGAGCCCTGGAGCTCACCTCAGCAGCACACTGGATACATCCAGAGGATCTGCCCAGCTCAAATCCTCCAACTTTCATGACATTCCCATTAGTCCACTGAAAAAACAGTTCTGTTATTAGAGGAGCCATGCAAAGTCCAAGGCACACTGCCCTCCCCAAGCTGTATCACCACAGAAGCCCCAATAATCTTGAGCAACTACCAGCTCTGGAGAAAAGCAGCTCCCAGAACTGCAGATGTAATCACAGCAGCAGCAAACACCATCTAAGCAGGGCCTACAGCASAGCCAATTTTTTTTCCTGAACTACAAAAGAGGAACCTCTGCCCTCACAGATTCTTCATTTGGGGCAAAGAAAAACTGAAGATACACTAGCAGCTATTTCTGGTTTGCTAAGAAGGGGGCAGGGGAATAAAAAAGGCAGCATGATCCCACAGCTGAACCACAGAATTAGAGTCAGGACACCTGAGGTCTATTCTTGGTTCTGACACCAACATGGTAAGTCACTTGCCCTGAAAAATGGAAACAGCAGCATAACTGGGAACAAGTAGAAGCTTATTGCATTAACATCTGAGAGCACTGGTCCTCCTCTGGCACTGAGGGCAGGGCCTKGCTGACAACAAGGCTCACAGCTTCCTGAGGCAGGGAATTTACTCCTGTGTGTTTCTAGGAAGAGAAAACAGCTGCCCAAGGTAAACATAAAAATCAGAAAAGACAGCTAAAATGCAATTCAGGATTACAAGTKCCCAGGTAATTGCATTCACTAAGCAGGCTGCCACAACCACAGTTGTCTTTAAAAAGATCAGAACACTGAAATACAGCAGGTTTTAACACGTATCACTCCCAGAGAGATTTAAAAGCCAACATATTCAGGTCAAATTCTGCACAACAAGCTTCAGCTTTGCAAGCCTCAAGAACAAACACTTCTATATTTAAGTACCAAACTCCTCTCAATTATCTGCTGCAACATCTAGGGTGCAAACTGTGCTGTGTGTGTTACCTGACGTGATAACAAGGGTGAGTGACTCATCCTCAGCTGCATCCCAGTTTGGGGGTGTCAAGGCCAGGACACACCTTTAGAAGGGGGACTCTCTGGAAGGGGGCAGGGTGTTGGCCAGACCCCTCTGCAGGCTGCAGTGAAGGAAAAGCAACTGAAAAAAAGACAGACTTTAGTCCCAAACTCCATTTTCCCTGGGAAATGGCACACAAGCCTCACTGAGGCCTTCAGCTGGCACAAAGCCACTGCCAGACTGGCACTCCCAAACCCCACCAGTGGTGCAGGCTCCCAGTTACCTTCCAGAGGTCTGCACCCCTTAGCATCACAGCTTGGGMGCTTTCCTCACCTCCCCCTCCACAGTCTGGGGGAGACAACCAGGCAGAGGACAAGTAGGGGTGTCCCCAAGGCCATCTCACATGCGTGGCACCAGCTGCTGTGCCCGAGCGCAGCCTCTGCGCTGGCAGCAGCACAGACAGCACCGGTGATTCAGCTCTTCTGCCATCACCTAAGGGACCAGGCACAGGGCAGTGAGCCTGCAGACAGGGACAGAAGGTGCAGCCCTGGCTGGAGATGCCTTGCCCAGTGCCCCAGCCCTACAGCAGCACCACTCAGCCTCAGTGCAGTGACAGCCCGAGGACTGCAGCATCCTCTGGAAGGGGATGATGCCCGAGCCAGCTCCGGGGAGGGACCCACTTAACAGGGTGTTTTGTGGGAACAAGAGGCAGAACTCATTTCTGGAGCCCCCTTGGGCTACATTATTTCTGCCACTCTCCAGCAGCTTTCCTACTGTGCTCTGAGCAAGAGCTGGGCTGGATAACCTCTAACTTCCAACTGGAGCTGCCCTAAAAACCCCAGCCTGCCAAGAGCACCGCAGAGGGCCCACAGCCTCTGCCACAGGCACACACACTGGGAGAGCAGGTCCAAAAGCTGCTCCCTAACCAGCTCCATGTGGAAACACTCATGCCAGCACGTGCTGCAGAGTTTGCAGTCAAGGCACCGAGTCAAAAACACATTCAAGACCTCTTCTAGAAAGCTCCCATGCTCCTGATGGAGCTGCAGCACAGCCTTTGGAGCCAGTTCTGCCCAGCAAGGAACCCTCACATCCACTGCTTAGACATGCAGCAGTGCAAGGGCTGGAGGAAAACCTCATCTCTCATTTGACTGATGCAATTTTGGGGATGAATCCTACTCCAGGCCAGGGMTTGCACACACTAAACCACTCTCCCTGATTCTACCTCCATATCAATCACAGCAAAGACTAAGCCATGAGTTGTCTGGGGCAATTCAGACCCACCAAACAGCAGCTCCAGTGCTCTCCCTGGAAGGGAATGTGTCTTTGAAGCCTCAATTCCTGAGTGAGCCAAGAGAAATGTTCTCCAAATCACCACTGAGCAGTGCCACAGGGCTGCTGCAGAGGCCACAATCAAACACCCCTCCCTGGCAGAAGCCAAGGGGAGGGTTTTGGGTGGCACATGCCAGCTCCCACAAGCTGCCTCCAGCACAGGACTGGAGCTGCCCTGACCCACTGCAGGCCTGGCTGGATTCAAGCAGAGATGCTGGTTGGGTTCCTGTTCCAGTTACTCCTCTATTTGCATCTTCTGTTTTACGGCATCAGCGCAGATAAAAATAAATCTGTTTTAGGAGAAGCTGCTCAAATGGGAGCTTTAAGAGTCGGACTGAGAGCAACTTCCTTTAGAAACCAATTGCAAGCTCAGGTTTGATACTTCTTTTACTTATATGATACATATTTTATTCTGTAAAGGATCAAATACCACTGCCACATGAGCAGTGTGCAGCTTTTAAGTGCTTCCCCCTCCCCAGCACGGGTGGCTGGAGCCAAGCACTGAGCAATCAGACCACTGAGCATGAGCAGCTCTTATGGAAACCTTATGGAAACACATCCAAGGAACAAGTGCCCATTAAGTACCCACATTGAGTAAGTGCTTGTAGCACTCTTCTAAGGACTAGGATGGCATGGCACAAGCTCTTAGTAAGGCTGTCTCAGGTACTCCTGGAATATCAGCATCAAGCAAGAGACCCAGAGAGCCAAACCAGCTCCCAGCTTTGTGCCTTTACACTGTTATCATGCACAGCCTTCACACAGAAAGCAAGACCACATCTGTGCTTCCATTACTACACTCTGAACACCAGCAAGCTGCTCCCAAAGAACCAGGCTGCTGGAAAGTCTGTCCTCCTTTCAAGGGAACAAAGCWTACCAAGAACACGTAATTCAGGACCACCACCAAAACTCTGCATACCTATTTCCTGAACCAGGCACAGGTCCAGGCTCAGCAGGAGTTGCCCTTCCCTCCTCACCCCCACAGGACAAAGGAACATTTCACCGAGTTTCCCAGGCATACTTGGGCTTACATGGCAGTAAGTATCACCCAAGTGAAGAACTCTCCCCCCTCACCCCAAGCACCCCTTTCATTACAGAGCAGGAAAAATCCTCCTGGGATATTCTGATGCCAACCTAGTGTTGTCCAGACACTGAGCTCTCCATCAGGATGCACCTCTGAAATCTYCCTCTAGCATAAGGAGAAGGGTTCACACACAGCCAAGCTGGAATACACAGGAGCTGAGGACACACCTAGGTCAGCTGAAGCCACTTGTCCAAAAGACAGCRGGAAAAACAGCAGGGAGAGACCTGGACATGCACAAAGGAGAGCTCTATGGAGCTTGGTATGGGTTAGCCAAGCAGCAAATTAAACAGATGGAGAACTGGAGACCCAAATTCTGTGCCCCAAGCTCTGCATCCAACCACTCAAACCAGCAGCTTGAGGAAAGCCAGTGATTGCCATGCTGTATTTATAAACAGCTACCCCAGGCTGAGCAGCAATTCTCCCCTGGGGGGCTCAGGTGCCCTCCACCACACACAGCATTTGAGGACACTYTGAAAACAGCCTGACCTCGGGGAGCAGCTTATGAATCCCTCCTGCTGTTATCAAGAAGAAAGGCAAGGAGTCCATGACAACAACCGTTCTTCCTGTGCAACAGGTCTTTTCTTTCATCTTTCAGATGGGATTTTGCCTTGAAGACTTCAGAGAGATTCGTGCTCTGAGGCCTYGCTATCTGCCAGGCAACACACAACAGACTGCCCGCAGCTCCAGCCTGGCAGAGTTTAAGCAACTACAGATAAGCAAGCTTATTGCAAAAATGAGTTGCTGTGTTCTGACAAACAGAAGAGCCAAGGGCTGGAAAGATTCAGCAGCATTTTCCTACCATGGGCCATTTCCCCAGAACCAGAGCGACAGGAGCTGCAGCCRTGCAGGCTGGAGAATGAGACAGCAGCAGCCACCCCGCAGAGGGCACAGACAAGGCTGGAGCTGCAGAGTCTCAAGAGCAAATMCAAGGAAAAGCTCAGATCTGTTGCTGCACCAGCAGCTTTAGGGTCACACAACAAGCAGAGAGGCAGATGCAGCAAGGTGCTCCATCAGATGCCASCAAGAAGATCTTACCTCGGGAGCCCAACATCCTCTCCAGAGGACCTGATCCTGCTAAAAACACTCCCAAGTTAGCACTGCAGACTTAGTGCTAACAGACTGGTTTTAGGATGATTTCCCTGTGGGCAAGTCTGCTGTCCCACATAGGGACAGCTCCCAATGTAGGGCAGGACAGACCAGCCAGACCGAGCAGCTGGCACGCAGGCTGAGAGCCAGGCAGGGAGACCCAAAATCTGCACACGGATCTGCTGTGCACTGCTGCTCTCCAGGCAAAACTGGATCAAGACCCCATTTGCCTGCACCCCTTGAGAAACAGGGCACTGAAGGTAAAGGATATCATCAAGGGCAGTCCCACCTCACTGCCTCTTAACCCCTYCTTGCCTGTGAACTCCGAGATCKCAGCACGCCTGGCTGCCTGCTTGGMGGCTGAAGACAGGGAAGCACGGCCTCAAGAAACACAGAMGGGCAGGACTGCAAGTGTTAAAGGCCAGCTTCCTGCACAAGTCCCTCCCCAGGTCACAGAGCAGGTTGCTGGGACTTGCTGAAGTATTTCCAGCCTGACAGATCCAGTGGCAGCAGAGAGTTTGAGACGCTTTGCCGGCTCTGAGACAGCAGTTCCATCCTACAGCCAGGAAGTGCCAGCAGCTCGAGCCTGCAGCAGCCACTGCCTCCAGAGAGCCTCTCCAGGCACCAGCAGTGCCTCTGGCACGCTCCCCAGAGCTCAGCACACGCCCTCTGTGCATTAGAGGCCTGGTGCAGAAGGAAAGCTCCTCACAAATAACCCTGCCTTGGTGCGAGGGGCTCAGCAGCCCTTTGGGAGCAGGGGATGTAAGCTGGACTGGGGCGTAAAAAACCAGCCCCGCTGCTCTCCAGCCTCCAGTCAGCTGGCATGTGCTCCTACTGCACCAAGCTGCGTGGTGACAATGCCCTGGGAACACAAGGTGACACCAGAAGGCTTTGCAGCCAAAGGTCCTTCCCAAGCTGAGGAAGCTCCGTGCTGGCAGGGACCAGACAGAGGAGAAGAGGTCCCAGCTCATCAGTACTCAAGCACAGCACTGCAGGGGACCACATCAGCAATATTTTTAGCCTGATTGTTCGCTATTTTGTTGCATTTCCACCCTTCCAGCCACCTCTCTGTGGGTCCGCACAGCTGAGTCACTGCTGGAACCTTCCAAGCGCTCGGCACAACAGTTTGCTTGGCAGTGCCAGCCCTCCCCCATGGCCAGCACTGCCGCAGCCTCACCCGCCTGCAGGACACCCCCATGGAGACCCCAGCAGCACTCAGACACAGCAACATCCTCTCCACATCCTCCCTCTTTCCATCACTGCATGCACAGGCCACCTGGAGGCACCAGCATCTGCCAGCTCCTCAGACCCACAGAGCTCTCAGACACGGGACACTTTTCTGTCACCCAGAGTGTTCCACAACCTTTCTGAAAACACTTCTGAACTACAAGTCCTCTGCTCCCAAGGAGCTCTGCTGCCACTCCTCCCGGGCCCTGAGGAAGGGCTAAGGCCCCACAGAGATGGGAGGTGCGGGCGGCTGAAGCAATACAAAGCTGTGCACAGGACCAGCCTTCCACCTCCCCAGCCAGCACCTACCATCCCCACAGCTCTCAGAGCAGCAGAGTAACAGCAGCCCAGACCATGAAGCACTCCTGGCCCAGCTGCTGCTGACCTGCAAAGGGAGTGTGGGAGTGAGAAGGAGAACATTGTCTCAGGATCACAACACCACCAGCCACAGGGCACTGGACCCTCTGCACAGCCACTGCAGGCCAGAGGCTGCTCTGCACAAGCAGTACAGCTGCGCCTGGGCAGGTCTTAGATCCCACCAACTCCCTCTCTGTGCACTAATGGGAATACCCAGAGTCAGAAGTGAAGAAACAGGCCTCTCCAGACAGCACTGGGTGCCATCTTCCACCAGCTGTTACCACACTTGTCACAACCACCCAGGGGGCACAGATCATCAGAGCCCAGGGCTGTGCTTGAGGCAAGATCCTTTCCACAGCCCTGTCSAGGCCTCTGCGGCAGGCAGGAGCTCCAGCACAAAGCACTGCAGTCAGTGGGGGCACCTGACACCAGATACACCCTCTGTGAGCAGAGAGGTCACCAGAGCACCTTCAAATCCTCCCCAACTCAATCTCTCTCCTGAAACCAGCAGCCCTTCCACCCCCTTAGCAGTAAATTCCCACCAGCAGCATGGCCATGCCAGCCCCGCCACCCAAGCTCYGAGGCGCAGAGCCCGCCCCGGGCTCATGCCAGCACTGCTCGCCTGCCTGCCGGAGCACTGCGGAGACATCACGCCTCTGCCAAGGCAGGCTGGCAGGAAGCTGGCCAAGAGAGCTCKGGAGATGGCTCCAGAGGAGCAGGTGGAGCTGGGACACCCGCACCGAGCGGCTGCCCCCACGTGTGACAGCCCCGTTCCGCAGCGCCGAGCCCAGTGCCAGGGCTGCGAGCAGCAGGGTCACTCCAGGGGATGTCACCTGCTCCAAGTGTGCTCTTCGTCCATTAAAGACCCTGTKACACAGGGAACAGCAGGGCTCCAGTGTGCCAACAGCCAGAAGGGGCTCAGAGCAGAGCTGAGGCACCTGGCTGGCCCACTGCACACTAAAAACTTTTTTCTCCTTCCTCCTTCGAGGTCTCAGCTGGCAATGAAAGAACAGGCAGGAGTGTGTGGTATTCCCTGGTTCATTAGGGGAAGCCCACAGGACCATGTGGAGGTTTGCTCACTGGAGCAGAGCAAAGCTTAATAAAGCCACCGCAGCTGGGCTGCAGGCAGACCTCAAGTGCCCATGCCAGGCCCCACATGCCAAGTCTTGTGGAAATGAAATGCAGAAACTCAAATGAGCTGTGCAGATTGAGCTGTTCAAACTCTGCTACCCCACTAGTACTTTTTTTTTGCTCTTTTACAACTCATGCAACAACTCAGGGCTGTGTCCCAGAAGCTCTTCCTATGCTCAGGACAGCACCCCCTTGCCCCTCCAAACATCTACACCGGCAAGCCCCAAGCCCCACTGCCCAGCTCCCCCACCAAAGAAGCTATCTGTACTCCTGTCAGCACCAACTCCATGCCTGGGGCCTCTGTGTCACCCAAGTCTGCACAGTGCTGCACTCCCCTTTTAACAAAGCAGCAGCATGCTGCTATAAAGGGATGAGTTTCTGTAGCAACCAGGCTGTACTTGTACAAACTCTGCCAAAGCACTAGATCTTTCCACAGACTGATACTTAAATGAACACACTGTTTGTGAAACTGGTTTTTACATGCCTCAAAGGCTAGCAAGTGAACTCTTCCCTGTTTTACCCCTCTGCTCCAACACCAGGCTGACAGGACACATTAAGTTTGTGCACGCAGCGCTCCTTTCTCCTGGGATTTTACAGGGAAGGCCGGTGTCTCAAACAGTTAACTGGACCCCACACCACTCCAGGGGGGGCACGCAGCATGCCTGGAATCCCCCAGCCGATCCCAGCTGCAAAAGCAGACTGGAGAGGATCAAGGGGGAAGGGCACACCAGCCAGCAGCGCGTGGCTGCAAGCCCACACCCTGCCCATCACGTAGGTTTGCGCTGGACCAGAAGAGTTAAAACAAGAAGCCATTCCACCGCACCTCCTGCAGCCCACCGCCAGGCACAGCCCGCTATTTCTAGTTGAGCGTGGGAGTGGAGAAGGATCCCTCCAAGTCTCCCACCCAGCCCCAACCTGGCTCAGGTTGTCAGGTGCTGGCTGTACCACACCCCACAGCAGAGTTGGGCAAGTGAGGCTGCCGGGACTCTGGCAATTGGGCACGGGGGGGACCCTCTGCAAGCACACCCCTCCCCACCCGCAGAGCTCCCTGCCACCAGGGATTTCCTCAGGCTGCCGGAGCGAAGTTCAGCCTCACTCCTACCCAGCGTGTTCAGCCTCCTGACACCACACCCCCCACCCACTCCTTCCAAACACAGCAAGAGGATTTCTCCTCTCCTGGTGAGGTTATTCCTCCAGCAGCGATACAGCTCTGAGCAAAACAACCCCGGGCACTTCTCATCTGCAGTGAGCTGACAGCAGAGCAGAGGGGGCTGTGGCACAGGCAGCCACAGCCTCCCCAACTCAGCTGTCACATTACACAAGCAGCACGGCTCGAGAAGCCCCCATTAGCCGCCGCCAGCGCCCTGTTACACAAGCACATCGCTCCACGTTAGCTCCAAACCAGCCAAAAACACACACACAATCCAACAACTGTTGCTGCATGTGTCAGCAGACTCACCGGACTGTGTGCTGGTTTGTGCTGCAGTGTCAGAGTCCTGGGTGCTCCAGGGTCTGTCCCACCCTGTCAGGTTGAGAGACTGCAGGCCAAGGCACAGATCGTTGGTGTCTGGGAGGCCACGGGAAGACTCTTGCGTGGACGTAGGGAAGAGCATCCTGCTTGCCACTGCTTCTTCAGAGTCCTGGATGTCTGCTCGGATGGAGAACAAACAGAAGCTTGAGAGTTCAGGGCTGCTTTTTTCTTTTTAAAGCAGGAGTTTTCCAAAGCATTAAGCCCCAAGCCAGGTCTYGTGCCGCTCTGAAGCCACAGCTCCTGCAACCAGCAGTTGCACCCCAAAAGGGAGGGCTACCATATGTCCAGAATCCAGCCCCCCACCCCCCTCGGCCCCTCCACCTTCCTATCCCGTCTGCATTACTGACTGGGTCAGCATGTGACCAGGCTGCTGATGCTTACTGTGCTGACAGTGACGTCACTCTGCCATGCAAGAGAACTGCATCAGCTCTTACAAAATAAAGGTAAGAAGAAAGGAGAAGATTTCCCCTGACAGACAAGACGGCAGCAGGAGCAAAGAGGAGCAGTTCCAGTAAATCAGGGGAGGCAGGCAGCACAAAGCAGGGCTCGTCGGCACAGCAGACACCAGGCTGGAGGCAGCAATCCCCCCAGCAACGACGAGAGCAGCAGCGACAGAGCACAGTTAGTTTTAGTGCTACCCAGCTCTCCTGTCCCCGCCTCCCTCCACCCACAAAACCCAAAAACACTTTAGTCCTGGCCAGCTTCCAGCTGCTGGCTCCGATTCAGAGCCGATGCAAAGCTTCACAATTCTGCTGGCATAATCTGTTTGGTTGAGCCTGGCCACTGTGCCTCACTGACTCGGCATTGTTTACCCCTGAGTAACAAGGATAACCTTCAACCCCCACCACCCGGAGAGCAGCCCATCATCCCTGCTCCAGCCCAAGYGGGCACATCCCACTGGTACAGGAGGAAGAGGACCAAGCAGACCCATTTCACATYAGGAATTTTTCATGGCCTGTTTACCTTTCGCCCGCCTGGTCCCCCCTTTCCCAGCCCTCCCCTCCCTCGCAGGCTGTTCACAAGCCCACAGTACTGGAGATGCGGATTCTCGCCTTGGTTTAAGCCTGTGCCAACAGCCTAAGGAAACGCAGCAGGTTCATAGTCTGAGAATTCCAGTTTAACGCAGGGATCTGGGGGCTGGTGAAACCACAAGATGCTCAGCTGTGCTACCCGAAATCTGAGTCAGAGGGCATTTACAAGCCAACTCCCAAGCAGCAGCAGCTGTCTCCTCCTCCTCCCCCTGCCCCCACAGCCTCCCACTGTGCCATCAGATGTACACCTCACTCCACACACCRCTCCCGGCTCTTCCGCAGGCGCTGCAGTCGCTCCAGTCTGTCACATTATCCCTCACGTGCAGCCCCAGCCACCCCAGACAGCCCAGCAGCGTTCCTGGCCTCCTTTTCCACAGCCCATGCCACTCGGATGCCCATGAGCAAAGCCCAGGCAAAGGCTGGTGGCAGCTGGGTAGCCTACGTGTGACACAGGCCGCTGCTGCCAGAGGCAGGACCCTTCCCTCCACCCCATGGTAGTCTGGGAGCACCAGCATTCCCAGACCCCAGGGAGGGGACTGAGGCACCACGGGCAGGATCAGAGCATTTAAAACCATCACCTGCTGGCAACAYGTCACCTTCCCTCCTCCCAGCTGCAGCCTCCTCCACAGCACTCCACCAGGATAACATCCACCAGGGTGTTTCCTACTCCTAGTAGTACTAGTACACGCTGTAGTGCCAATTCAGTCACATTACTACCAAGCACCTGTAACAGCATCTATTCCTCTGACTGCATCACACTGCATCTCCAGCATGGTATTGCACTGCATCAATTCTTCCCAGATAGTGTTTTGATGGCTTGTTTTGGACATCTAACATAGGGAGGAGAGGATCAAGACAGTGCTCAGTCAACTCAGTTCCCACAGCAACCATAACTTGTCCATATTCATATGTAACATTCCTGCCTTTATGAAAAGGCACAAGTGCTGTGCACAGATCCCTGGCAGCAGGAGACTCCCTTCCCTTTGGGAACCAGGGATCTTGCTAGGTCTCAAAAGAATAATTCCCACCAAGCTTCATCTTCTGGAAAGCATGGACACAGAGTACTAACACACAGCAAAACCYGAATCCCAACAGCTTGGATGAAACCCACAACTGAAAAAATAAGAAAAATAGGGAACAAATTTATCTGTGACAGGAAGCACTCACTCCGCAGTATCCAGCCAAGCTTTCCCTAACTATCTGCATTTTTCAGGAAATAAACTGTTTCATTTAAWCAAACCAAATCAGATTCAAGTAAAAGATCCACGATTCCCTCTGATGACTTCAATCCACATTAAAAACAAACTCCCTGCAATCCAGTTACAGCTCTAACTGTGGAAGCACAGAGCAGAATCCACTCAGATAACCAGCAGTTTTTAATTAGACCTTTTCCCATCGGAAGCCAACAACCAGCCCAAGCTGCTTCCCCTTTAATACTCCCAGCCAGGCTGAAAGACAGATACAGGTCATCCAGGCAAAACATCAACTAAAAAAAACAAAGAACTTGCACAGACTTCTGGACTAGTTATTTTTAAAAGTCAAGAGTCTGGAGATTTGTTACAAAACAATCATTGTAGACAAAAAAAACTAATCAGATACTAGAGCAGGAAGAACTAAATTTCTGACAAAAATTCAGTTTAAGAGCCATAACCTCAAGTTATTCATAACTAAATGCCTACCAAATACTAAATAACTTCACTTTGCAATCTGACACAGCCCAACCCAAATGCCTTACTGCAGATTTTTCTAAGCACCAACCACCAGCACAAGCCCTTCCAACCTGGATTTTTCCCTGGAGTTGCCACTGGAAGCCAACCATCCTGGCAGAGGGAGCGGCGCTGCGCTGGGCTCGTGCCCGAGCGTCTGGGAGAGACTGAGCTCCTGCCTCCCAAGCCTGTTGGGTTTGATTTCAACAGCATTATGAGAACAAAGTCCTTAACAAAACACTCCCTCGCTGGCCTTGGAGCAAGTGTCTCTCTGCTGGGTGACTCCCTCCTGGCCTGCCCAGGAGATCCCTGCAGCCAGGCCACACCACAGCACAGGCCAGACAGCTTTCCACACCACTGCCCACATGGAAAGCTGCATTTTCCAGACTTTAACTGTGAGCCCTGGATTTAAGACATTCCAAAGGCTCTAGAAGAGGAGGATCTCCAGAGCTCAGCTCTCACCTGCAGGCAAGGACAGCTCCCACAGGCCTAGCCCCTGTCCCCACCCCTCCCCACTTGAGGCAGGGGAGTTCCCACACAGGAAGCTGGGTTGGGGAGCTCATCTGGTTAAAACCAAGCCACAGGGAGTTAGTTTTAAGCCTGGTTCTTGCCCCTGATCTGGTATGCAGCATGGCTGCACCAACCAGGCACTTCAAACAAGAAAATATTCAGGAAATTACAGCCTAAGCCTGTGTGGGAAGGATCCACAGGGCCTGGCAGCAGACACTGTGATCCACAGGCAGGTTGTGGGTTAAGGRAGCAGGAGGAGCAGGGAGCATGATTCAGTTCCCAGCCCATAGCAGCAGCATCTCTGTGCCATCAGCTTGGAAAGGTGGTGCTTCAACCTAGCACAAAGGGGTTCAGATATTTGAGCCTTCCAGATCTGGGAAGGTCAGCTAACAATACAGCAAACAGGGTTTTTCTTCCTCTAGGTTTTCTCAGAATGGTTAAGCAAACATGAACTAAGTCAGATCCCATTCCTAMCACCTCCACAGCCAGGACAGCTCTCCCTCTACACCCACACACTGCTTTCCACCAGAGCCTGAATACAGATGAAACCCCTCCTTAAATGTGCCCTAAGCACTGAGGGCAGCAGAATGATAAGCCCAGCTCAGCTGCAAGCTCTTGTCTCTGACAAAACCAGATTCACCCCAGGACTAGAGCTCTGACCAAGGCTGAACTTCCAAACCAAATCTGGAGAAGCCAGAGGCAAAAGCCTTCAGAAGACAAACAGGAAGGCAGCAGCCAGCAGYAGCAGCATTGCTTTGCCTTTCACACTTCTCTGCACCTCCAACTGTAAAGGCTGGGAATTGCATCCCTGAAAATTAAACCTCTCAAGTACCTTCTGCACACAAGACAAATATCCAAGTGAAAGCTGTCAGATGAGTCAGCTGTATTCCCAAAGTGCAGTGGAGATCATTAGGGACTTAGAAAAGCACTTGTTCACCATAAAGCTACTAGTTACAAGAGGTTTTTCTGAAACACAACTCAGCATCTCCCCTGTAATCTGAAAAGGTCCTGAAGTGGAGACACTTGCTGCTGCATGACCTGTTGCACAGCCAGATGAAGGAGTCTGCCTTATTCCATAGCCACAAACACTTGAGCAGCTGGCAAACAGCTACTTCAGAAACCAAGGAAGAGACACTGCAACAGTCTTGCTGCTCTGCCTCCCTCTTCCAAGAGTAACAGAGACTGTCACAGAATTACAGCACCAAAAACCTGAGTGACTGAGCTCAGAACAATCATTTAACTGGTGGATCTTCAGGAACACCACCAGTCTGTGACCATGGCAGAATACAACAGCTCTAGGCCAAGTCTCTGCTCTGCAGAACACTGACCTGCTTCTATCTGCATATCTGATACAAAATCCAATTACCAGAGGCACTTTCCAGCAGAGAGAAGCACCATGATTGTGTAGGCAAAAACCTGGCCACGTGACACTTCAAAGGCCAACAAGACTAAGGGAAGCAAGTGTGCTCTTTTTCTGGGGCACAGGTGTGGAATCTCCCTATTCTGGATGTGTACGTGGCATCCAGCATTTCTTTGGGGCAGGCAGAATGGTTCTGCCAGCTTCAGGTGAGCTCCTGTTCAGGGTCTTACCCTGCCTCAGTACCTCCAGGCAAGCAGAGTTACATTTTGGGTCCCTGCATCCTAGAGCATTTTATTCCCTGGTTCAAGACCATGTATATCAGGTCAGCTGCATCCAGTGCTGTCTGGAATGTTTCCTTGGGGCTGCAGAGGAAGAGCAGAGAACTTACATTACAGTATCAGAGACACTTTTTGGACGGCTAAACAAGTGATAGGTCATTAATTGACTGCAGTTAAGAGCAAACAGGAAGCCGATTTAGTCATCAGCTAGTCTGGGTTTGCATTTGTCCTTCAGTTTTCCTTAAATAAAGCAGCCACAGAGTCATTAAAGCCTGATGGGCCACAACTAACAGCCTTTAAACTTGGCACCTGAAGCCTCTCCTATCCGAAGGAAGTCATTTAAGCATCTCCCATTTCTTCACACAATGGATTGTCAAGTTAGAGCAAAATAATGGCTGCTTTGTTGCTGTTAAATGAGCAGAGCTTTATGAATGAGAGATCAATGTTCCTGGGACATTTGGGGTACCTACACGTCTTCAAAGTTCCTTTTAAACAAAGCACTGCCTTCAGACAAAACCAGCCACAGGTATACAAAAGCTATCGTGGGAGCTTTACCCCCAGCTCTACTAAAGCTGGAAGTTGTGCCTACAGTTTCAAAAGTTGGTGTATGTAGCAGCACCCAGCAAGGCCCAGCTTTAAAGCCTGGCAGCAGGCTTTAAAACGAATCAGCAGCCAAGTTAAGAAATTGTCCTTGCCCACATTCTTATTCAGAGAGGTGATAAACATATGCAACTGCTTTAAAATCACATTCCTTGTGCAGCAGCTGCTCAAGGACAGGCAGCTGCTCCAGCAGCACCATCAGGAGACGCTGACTCCTGCCTCTGTCAAGGCCACACTGCCTCTCCCATCTCCAGCACCACACAAAAAGCCACTAAAGGTTAACACCTGCACTGAGGAGGTTCTGCCTTTCCCCAGAGAGGACTGAGGCAGCCGGACATGCAGCAGTTGTGAAGCACCATGACCCTGTCCCAGAAGCCACCAGACAGGTTCTACAGCTCTCCCCACACCCCTGCACCTGAGCCTGGTGCTTGGAGAGCTCCTGGAACAGCAACCCACAAACCTCAGGAGGGTGGTCAGCCCGGGCATCCCAACACAGCCAGCTCTGATAAGGAACCAAGCCCACACGGAGCATCATCAGCTGCAAACTGATCTTTACAGACATCCAACTCCAGGTGTGACAAGCTGAACCTGCAGCAGCAGTGCCAGCTGTGCCCAGAAGGGGCTAACACTGCCTGTGTGGATGCAGAGTGCTGAATCAGCCTGTTCTCTCACATTGCTCAGGCTGATCCCAGCACGGCCTCGCTGTCAGCCCTGTAAAGTGTCTCCACACGTGCTTCCCCAATAGCATTAGTGAAAGGTCACGAACTTCTGCCATCTCTTCTCCACCACGTGTAATCCTCTTAGTGCTCAAAGGGGCTTCTTCAACACAAGTCCAAGCCAGGATAAATTTAGTTTGACCTGAAGATGACAACTGAAAACCTTGAGGGACCATGAACAGATTGAAGTCCAAGCATTTACTGCTGGAATAAAGTCTCTTCCCCAAGCTCTGCCATTAAAAGAGTTTAAGTTGTAAAAAGACAGTCCTTTCACCTGTTATAGCTACTACATTCATGGTGGATCTCCAGATTCACAAGCCTGCCCAAACAAGGGATTTCACGATAATCTAGTCTAACAGTTGCTCCTGCACAAGTAAAAACCCCACAGACTCAGGAATTCTTCGGAAGTGACTTGACTTGGAGCAAAGACAAAACACTACATGAGATGAAGGGTCTCTGCTCCATTGATCCCTACCCAGAAGTGACTCAARGACAAGGCAAACAGCTCCAACAACCTGTTCCAGGCTTAACCACCTGCACTACATTCTGCATTTTAGCAATCAGCTGCTCAGCCTTACAGTCATCAGGTGTGAATTTCTGCACAACCCGAGCCAAGGTCCAGGTGCCAAAGTAGCTCCCCCATTTACATACCACAGATGCCCCAGGATTCACATCTTTGCTGACACTGCCAGCTTCTTCATGGAGAAGACTCTCATTAGCAACCTATGAACCATCAGGAGCAGCTCCTGCACTTTCCAGCTCCAAAGACAGGACAAAGCTTGCAGGGCTGCTGCATTCAGGCCCTCCTCACCTACCCAGAGGACCCAGCTCCAACATTAAGGAAGCAAGGCTGGGACTGCAAGGAGACCAGTAATTCTGAGCTGCTGATGCTTTGGCA
Organism: Cardinalis cardinalis; assembly: GCA_014549065.1. Taxonomy (NCBI): domain Eukaryota; kingdom Metazoa; phylum Chordata; class Aves; order Passeriformes; family Cardinalidae; genus Cardinalis; species Cardinalis cardinalis. The sequence goes on from JACDOX010000095.1 coordinate 2,227,777, forward strand.
GATGCTGACTCATCCACGAATTTACAGCTGATAACTGCTGGCCCAGGTTGTTCTCTTACCAATATCTTCACATTTCTGCTGTCCCAAGGCAGCCTTCCTCCAGCCCAGCTCAGGAGGGCCCAGTATCCTTTGAGAAGTGAGGAATTCCTCACAACACCRTAAGCATTTGTGTCGCTATACAAAGGATTTGACACAAGCTAAAGCCCTCCTGTGTGGATAACCACTGCTGAGCAAGGCTCTCACCCTGCTCCCCAGCACTTAATGGGTCAGACTGGTCTTCAGCTGCCAAAGCACGAAAAAAAGCTGCTTAGGGTGCCCCCAAAGCACAACTTTGGTTTCCCTGCAGCAAAGATAACATTTGCTAGAGGAAGGCYCTCTTTTTTACACCCCAGTGCCAGTGTATTTGGCCTATGAGAGGTCTTCCACAGGACTCACCACCTGAAACAAACAGTTTAACACCTCTGGGAAACTCAAGAGTTTCCAGACAAGGCATCACCAGCAAGACCCTCTGCTCCAGACATCCCTAGGAAAAACCAGAGTAAATGACAGAACACACAGATTTGCAAGCAGCAGGTCAGTAAAAACTCCTACTTCAGTGCCAAACACCCCCATCCCTCAGAGAAGAGTTTTCAAAGTCAAATACAGCACTGCAAGTTAAAATTGCTCTGCCAGCTCTTAAGCCCAGACACAAAACCAGAACTAACCCACATCTTCACATGATCAATCCACTCTAGCAGGCACAGACATCTCCTTTATAAATCAGGTTAACTTTGGCAAGCTGAAACTTAATCAGGAAATACCATGAACATGTTCTAAGAGTCTATGAAGTATTCCCATTCCAAATGGAGTAGGAAGGGCTACAGCAAAGATTTCAACAAGGAAGCCAGAAACAACTCTGTCATTAACCCACTGCAAGGAGATAAGAGACAGCATTACATTTATTTCTCCTTTATGCTTCCAGTGTTCCAGTGCACCCAGATCAGATACAACAATGGCTACTACTGTGCCAGGGGACCAAAAAAAAACACCAAACCAACTCAGCACAGCAGCAAATACCTAAAAATGCACCACTAACCTGCAAGGGTTAATATTCACTACACCATTGCTCAGGAGTAGCCAGCATAGCCTCCAATGCCACTTTACCAGACAGGTTTCAAGCAATGCTGGCCATGGATCCAGGCCTCCAAGCAAGCAATTCACCTCCCCTGGTATTTCTGCAGCGCCAGCACGGGATCACATGGCCAGATCAGCCCCAGGTCCACACTGCTAAGTCCTCAAATACCCAGGAGATTAAGCTGCACTGGAAGTCATCTGGTCGCAGTCATTTYGCTAGCCCAGAACAAAGTTGCACTCTACAGGCATCAAACAGACCCACACGGTGAGCAGACACTCATTTAGAGCTTTTTTCCACACCCATTTGATTAAACTCAGATTACCCACCAGGCCAGGGCAGCTCTGTCTCCACGTGACTGCAGAGAAACCTGCTCTGCCCAGGGAACCCTGCAAGGTCATCAGCTGGGGAGCTTCAGCCCTTTACTTCCCACTTTGTTTGGGGACCTATCCTGAGGGGTCAGCTTGTTTCCAATAATGGCTGAAGTGTTTACTGACCCTACAATTCAGAGGCTGGAGAGGCAAGAGCAATCCCTTTCAAGTGCCCAAATCCTGGCACAAGCAAGCACTGCTGCTCAGAGGTGTGCTGCAAGAGGAGTATCAGGCACAGGTACATTTACTGGCAGACCTGGGCTGCTGCAAAGGGACAAAAGCATGTCCTTCACTTGGATAAAAATAAAGACCAGACCAAACACTCTGYTTTGGCACAGAACTTCTGTCTTGAGGCAGAACAAGCCCACTCTCCTCAGCCTGGAGGAAACAGAAGCTTGCAGCACTGATTTCATCACACTAAGCTTGCTTTGCAGGGAAGTCTGYACCCACCTGTGCTCTTACATGCGTGTTACCTGACCTGTGGCAAACATGCTTTTTCAAAACTCTTTTGCAATTTCAATGTATGCAGCAACTCAGCCTCGCTAACCTTGGAGCAGATGAATGCTGCCTCCAGGAGAGGCAGACTAAAGGAGTCTGCTGGAGGTACTCCCACCAGCAGCTGGCAGGTCAGGCAGGGAGCACTCACATCCTGCCCACAATGACCCACAGCACCACAGGGAGGCAGAAGCCTTCCCAGGCACCTCCACACTGCCAGGGAACACACAGGGTACTCATTTCAGGCACACAAGCAAAGACCCCCTGCTACCAAGCACGCCAACACCCACACCACTGAGAATCACCACCACCACCATCATCTGTCCACCAGGTCCCACCAAGTCCCACCAAGTGCCTCCCCACCCCAGCAGCCCCCTCCATCACCTGGCAGGGTGTCACATTTGCCTTTTGTGACAGGCGTGGTGCAGACTCCACTGAAATCCAGAGAGTTGTCCAACATGGCATTTATTCGGCGGAAAATATCTGCATTGCTGCAAGTGGAAAGTGCAGGGGCATTCGGGCTATCCCAGCAGTCTTTTATGCTCCTCACAGGATCTTCTTTCTGGTAAAAAAGAACCGGTATGTTTGTCAAATAGGCAAGTACTCAGCTTTCAACACATTGTGGAAAGCCTGGACTGCCTCCAATATTCACATTAGCTTAGGTCTTAGCAACACTCAAACCCAATTCGTGGCATTCAAGAAGCAGTTAAGCAACCGGGTCAGTAATTTGTCAGCAGAGCACACTGGAGCAGACTGCCCAGCACCCACAGAGACCAGGGATGGACTCCAGGCTGACAGCCACAGCAAACCAGCTGGGTTGTGAACACAGCTCCTGGCTGTTTTTCTCCAGCCCATCACAACACCAGCAGAGATCTGATTAATGAGGGTACACACCTTCTACCCCAAAACCAGTCTCCTGACACCAAGGGACAAGTGGGATGCTCACGGTCCAGGCAGACATCACAAGGAGCCACAGCATTCCTCTTATGCACAGCAGAGGAGCACAAGGCTCACCTCACTACCCATCATCTTGGAGTTCTGAACAGTATCTTGGAATGATCCAAGTCAGCAGCAATCACTTCAGGTTTGCAGAAAAAAAACCCCAAACAATACTGCTTCTCAGCTAATCAAACAGCCCCAAATCCCGAGGAAAGGCAGAAGATAAAATCCTGATCTTCCCTTCAGGCAGCAGCACCTGACCACAAAGGTAGTTGCCCCAAACCATCTCTGCTTTAGCACAACCCAGCGTGGACACGGATCYCCCAGCATCCTAAAAAAGGATCACCTCTTGTAAAGCCTCTGCCTGAGAAACACCAAACCCCTCCCGCAGCCTGGTGCCGGTCCGGAGAGCCGGGAGGAGCAGCTGCTTCCCAGCTCCGCTCACAAGCCACTGACATGCAGGCGCCTTCAGGAGCAGCCGCAACACATTAGAGCCTCCGACAAATTAGAAGCCGCTAAGCTTCATCGCTAGCAGAGTTTTGAGGCCGAGGACAGTCTACCCAGCACCCAAAAGSCACTGCAGAACTCTGCTCCCGAACATGCTGAGCCATCGGTACCGCCGGCAGCTAAGACCTGCGTTAAGGAGAGGAGCAGGAGAGGCACAACCCCGCCAGTCCCGGACTCCAAAGCAGAATCCTGGCCGTTGAATCAAGTTAAACTCAAACCCAAAGAACTGGAAAGCATCAAGTCTGGCAAACGAGCCCCTGCTCCTCCAATACACATCGAAGCTCTAAATGGGGCCGTTTGTACTTGTCAAGAAGACAATACAGGCACCGCTTGGCTGTGCTTCTGCAAGTCTCAGGCCTCACTCACCTCCCGTTCAGCTTCACTCGCAAACAAGCCCGAAGCACCGAGCTGCTTTTCCTTTCAAATGACCCCTTGCGGATCGTTCAAGGAGGCTGGTCTAAACAGAACTTCACATGGAGACGGCAATATTAGCCCAGCCCACGCCTGGCACTTACATTCCACCCCCTACATCGTCATTAGAGGCGCACGATGTGMTCCTTTTCTCCAGCTACCCACCACATGGCTAAAAAGCACAGGAAAGCCAGTCCTGGAAGCAGCACGAATAAGCCACAGAATGGACAGCTCGCACCGTGCCTTCAGGCGAGATCTGAACAATTCCTGGAGACCTCCAGCCCGTTTAGGACTATTAGCATTTCTTCAGCGCTGACGGCTGGGATCTWTGGCAGTTGAAACGCTCAGAGCTGCGCAGGAAATCACGCTATGAAAAGTCAGTGGCCATAAAGGAGACAGAGGASTCCTGCAACTTTATTCGAATAAAGGGAGAGACTGTCCACTGGGGCATACGCCCGTGAGGTTTTCTCCCTCACGGGTTTTCTCTCTCGCTTTTGGAGAGCACAGCCTCCTTTTAGCCCAAACTGCCGGCCGCATGTTGCCCTCTTCCTTTCCCCATCAGCTCAGGTACTCGGAAGGTGCAGCCTTCCCAAACCGCCTACCACRTATTCCCCCTTTAAATATGTCATTTCCCCCCCMAAGATCAGAAACTCAGGCTGAGTTYGTCTGTTTCAGGAGCCAAACTRWCTGGTTTCTSTAACAAACCTACCTGAAGTTGGTAGAGACATTACGAACCATTTCAAAGACATTAACACCCCTCACCCATGGAATTGTCTGTAAATACACCAACACAGAGCACACATCAGAGCCCACCGCCAAACAAGGGAACATTTACAAGAGTGAAACAGGTAAGGCTAAAACCGAGCTGAAGGCTGAGAGAAGAGGCAGAGCGCGCTTTAAGTCATCTTTATAAAGAGCAGCTGGAGTACAGAAGCTCAAATTACAAAAGTATTGCCAGTCATCTTTAATAAAAAGGAGTGCCGCATCAGGCTGCCTTGGCACAAGGATGAAACTCCGCATTCTACTCCCGCTCCTGTAAAAGAACCACTTCCAGCGGGAGGCAAAGCTTTTCCCTAGGAGTCTGCACTAGCGAGACAAAATAACCCGGAGCAGCCAGCTGAACGCCCCACCCGTTCCTTCTCATTTAGCTTCCACGACTRGCAGCACCAGTCCTGCTCCGAACACGCACAGAAACCAGCGAGAACACACACAAGCCTTTCCACAAAAATCCCTTCTGCTAGAGAGCTTTTAACCCTGGACTGTCAAGGATCTCCTTGGGATACTGCAGTCATCCTGGACACAGKGTAGGGGGGACCCTGCAGCACTGCAACCCCTTGTAGGCAGGGGCTCGTAGCACATCCTCCCCTCCACCCAAAAACAAAATACTCCTTTGAGAAGAGCTCTGCAGGTCTCCAGATCCCTCAGAACCCAAACCGCCCCCAAGAGCCTGGAGAGGATGGTGGAAGAGTTTGCAAACTGGAGAATCCAGCCAAGTGCTTCTGTCTCGGAGTCAACACCASAGCCCAGGGAACCACCTCGCCTGAGGCTGCATCCCCAGAGCCGGCGCTGCTCTATCATYCCCAGCCAAGAAGAGCAACTCCAGAGCCCAGGCAGGATTCGCTGTCTCTGCCCCACCTGGAAGGATTAGGCAAATTCAACACAGTGCCTCTCCAGGCTTCCCTAGCAGCCTCCACACTGCAGCTACAAACTACAGATCCCCTCTGCTTCCAGTGCTGGGTTCTCCTGGCACCATATGAGACACCCTGGGGTGTAACCAGTGACCCAACAGCCATTCTCAGCCATTCCATCCTGCTATACCTCACAATCCCAATCCAGAGGCACAGAGAGAGTTTTATCAGGGGACAAACGAGTCAATGGAGAAGCTGATCCAGCTGACAGGTGCTTTAAAAGCCACCAGGAGTCAAACACCACTTCTTAACACCTGGTAAGACACCCAGTCTCTTAGAGAGCTGAAAGTTTCTASAGAAGCCCCTGGATAAGAACCAAAGGAGAAGACAATTCAGTTCTCTGCAGCAGGCCCATAGTGCTACAGAGCAAACGATTCTGAGATTGCAGGTTAAGTCACTGGAGGTCAGAAACACAGACCCAAGCAGCATCATACACAGAACAGACACACAGCAAGAGGAAGCTCAGGCAGGAGGGCAGTCCTCCACATCCCGACTCAACTAAGAGCTTCCCAGCAGGAAAATTCATCCCCAGAACACTGAGGCTTCAAGGCAGGTACTGAAAGGCTCCAGACCCCTCCTGCAACCCCAAACAAACGCRTGGCACTGAGAAAATGAGTGCCAAGAAACAGGGAGGAGCTGCCCTCCCTCAGAGTAACAGAGCACCAGCAAGCCTTACCACCACAGCAGAGAGCTCTTGTTTTCCTGCTGTGCATCAGGGAGCTGGCAGGTCCCTGGAGCTCCCATCCCACCAGCCCCAAGCAGAGTTCACCTGCAGGAGGGYCCACTCCAGGCACCACCAGCAGCACTCAGTCCGTGCTACAGCACACACCTGTGCAGCAAAACACCCCAAAGTTGTCCAAGGCAAGTGGAAATGAGGAACCTCTGAGGCACACACACCTGCAGGAAACCTAGAGATAATGAAATCCCAGGGCTAGGCAGAASCTGCAGCATCACAACAGCACTAGCACAGGATTAGGACAGCCTAATCCTTAGGGAAGTCATTAAACACAGCTCGGCTGCCAGCATGGCCAAGATGTGCATTAGCTCCCGGGGATGCTGGGGAGCAGGCAAGGCTCATCCACCTCAGCTACAATCCAGCCTTTGCTTTTTACATCTTCCATGGAAATCTCACCCAGGCAGCACCATGCTGATGCCCAGAGAGGCTCTTGGAGCTGTAGCAACAGCCAAGAGGGCCTGCAATCCCAAGGCAAAGTTTGAGATGCTGTTAAAATGGTGCCCATGTCAGCATAACCAAGCTGAGATGGCTCCATACTTCAATAAAAGGGAGCTCAGAAAATCCTTGTTTGTTGGTATGTTTTGCTTCCCAAAYTGTGGCAGCTACACCCCTACAAAACACAACATTGGTGTAACTGTTTCCACCAGGCAACACACTCCCACCCCCAGCTCATCCCAAAAAGCGTTAGGCAAGGCTGCACCAGCTCTCTCACCATCAGCAAGGCTAATGACAAGCAGCTGTCCTGGGGTTTAGTGAGTAGAGGCATCTTGAACACACCTGGTATGAATTAAGACTGGTCTTAATTCACAGAGGAGCATTGACTTCAGAACAACTCCATTTTTGCCAAAATCCCTTTCTTTAAAAGGCATTTCACCATCAGGGCAGCTATTTTTTTTTTGTATTTTTTTGAAGCCATCACTCACCAGCAGCTTGGCACATGAGCAATACCCACAGCTGCCCGTTGCAGCAGACTGTCAAAGCTGAATAAGGTTTTAATTGGTTTAGGGAGACTGTTCCAGTTGAGACAAACTGCAGCAAAGTAACGGGGTCCTGGAGCTCTTCCCGGAGCCCAGCTCCCACCCCAAGTCCCTCACCAGCACACCTTGTTAGCCCRTAACACAGGCACCAGTAATGAGCGTTAATTGGCTTCAGCTGGGGAACAGCAAAGGGTAAAACAAAGAACTTGTTTTTCAGCAGACTTGTCTCACTCAGAAGAATCACCTCTGTCCATGCTCAGTTATGAGCCGAGTCTCCTGTGTGACCCCTCACCCCAGCCAGACACTACATGGAGCTTTCAGCATACGGTTTACAAATAAAACAGCACCTCTGGTCGATTTTTACGCTAAAAAAAAAAAATGCAGCTTAGAAGTGGGCAAAAATACCACTTGCATGAGTACAAGCGCCCACTCTAGCCAAAATACGCCCCACCATGCACACCTGAGCTCAGCTTCATCCCCCTAAAGCCCCGGGAAGGGCGGAAGGACAGGTTGCTAGGCTAGGCAGTGGTTCCTCCGGCGTTTCCCTGAAGGCAGGGTCAGTTGTGTTCCCTGAGCTCCATCGGACCCCCCGTTCCCCGCGGGTACCTCAGCAGCAGGGCCCCCTCGAGGCCAGTCCAAAGGGAGCGGGGAGCCCATAGCAGCGCTCCGACGGGAAGYGGGGCAATTCCACGCAGGGCCGCCCTGAGGGCTCGGTGTCCCGGTGCCCTCTTCCGGCAGGCGGAACGGGCGGGAACGCCGCCCCCGGCAGCTCCACCGCGTGGAACCACGTGGCGGGGCGGCCTCGCGAGGCGGCACGTGCTCGCACTTACCGGCGGGAAGGCCATGGGCAGCACTACGGGCGGACGGTCCCGGAACGCAGCACAGACGAGCCAAAAGGATAGCGAGGACACCGGGAACGGCGCAGCCCCTCTTCCGACCCGCGGCTTTTATGGGCCGGGCCGGGCCGGGCCGGAGGCGGGGGCGGGGGCGGGGGGGGGGGGGCGAGGGCGAGGAGGGAGGGGCGGGGGTGCCGCTGAGGGGCGGGGCTGATGCGCATGCGCACAGCACGCGCCGGCCGCGTGGCGGCTGCCGTGCCGCGATCGGGCGGTTCCCGCCACAGCCCCGCGGAGCCGCCTCGCCCCGGGCGCCGTGAGGGGAGCGGGCAGCCGCGGGTTAACGTGGCGTCGCGCGAGGCATTCAGTCAGCCCCTCTGAGGTCGGCACTGTGCTGTCCGGCTTTAGCCACCCTCCTAGGGACACCTCAGCGCTGGCAGCTGCCACCTGCAGGATGTGACACTYGCCGTGCCCCCGCTGTGAGGGGAATGGGATCCCCTAGGCGTTAAATTGAGAGCCCCAGGGGCAGGCTTAGTGTCATCATTTCTTCACACATGGGCTGTGGTACTCAGTCGGCCCCCTCAGAGGGGATGGAAGCCCTGAGCGGTTAAATCAGCCCATCTCAGTGGAATGGGGTGGTGGTGGCACTGTGGTGCCCAGCTGTAGCCCCTCAGGTCACCTCAGAACCAGAAACTCTCCCCTCATGGGCTGTGGTGCTCACTGAACACCCCACGAGGGAATGGGACTCCTGAGGGSTTGAATCAGCCCCTCTAAATGGAGTGGGATGGTGGTGGCACTGCCCAGCTGGAGCCCCCTGGGGACATCTCAGCACTGGCAATGSTCCGTGTTCCTCTGAGGGGAGCGGGACCCCAAGGGCCAGTGACAGGAGTTCAGGACTTAAATCAGCCCCTCTGAGGGGTCTGGGATGGTAGCGGTTCTGACTTTTGCTTCAGCACCTCTGGGGCCACTCACCACACAGAGGCTGGGTGTTCACCAGGTGCCCTTGTGAGGGTGTGCAGAAAACCACATTCTGAAAAGTCAGTGTCCATGAAAGAGACAGAAGAGTCCTACAACTTTATTCGAATGAAGGGAGAGATTGTCCACTGGGGCATATGCCCGTGGAGACAGAAGAGTCCTACAACTTTATTCGAATAAAGGGTGAGATTGTCCACTGGGGCATACACCTGTGGGGTTTTCTTTCTCTCTCGSTTTTGGAGAGCACAGCCTCCTTTTAGCCCAAACCCCCGGCCGCATGTTGCCCTCTTCCTTTCCCCATCAGCTGAGGGACTCGGAAGGTGCAGCCTTCCCAAACCGCCTACCACATATTCCCCCTTTAAATATGTCATTTCCCCCCCAAAGATCAGAAACTCAGGCTGAGTTCGTCTGTTTCAGGAGCCAAACTGTCTGGTTTCTCTAACAAACCTACCTGAAGTTGGTAGAGATATTAAGAACCTTTTCAAAGGCTTTCACGCCCATCCCCTCACCCATGGAATTGTTTGTAAATACATGAGCACACATCTTTCCTGTCAAGGGGAATGGGGTTCCCCAAGAGCAGCCTCAGTGCTGGCAATTCCCACACACAGGCTGTGATGCTCACTGAGCCCCTCGTGAGGGAGTGGGACCTCCAAGGGCTTCAATCAGTCCCTCTAAAGGGAATGCAATGGTGGCACTGCCTGGCTGGAGTCCTTCTGAGGACCCTTAGTGCCAGCAGCATTCCATGCATGGGCTGTGGCACTCACTGTGCTCCTTCTGATGGATGAGACCCCCAAAGGGCTCTCAAATGAGCCCCCCTGTGAGGGCAATATGTTGGTGGCAGTGGCCATCTGAAGCCCCCCAAGGACACCTCAGCACCAGCATCTCTCCACACACAGGTTGTGGCACTCTCTGAGCCCTCTCTGAGRGGATGGGACACCCCATGACTAAAAAAGGGGTTCCCCAAGGGTAGCCTCAGTGCTGACAGCTCCTRCAGATGAGTTGTGGCATTCACTGTGACCCCTGTGAAGGGATGGGACCCCCAAGGCGTTAAAGGAGCCCCTGTAAGGGGAATRGGATGATGGCACTGTGGTGCCTGGATGGAGCTCTCCTGGGGACACCTCAGTGCCAGTAGCTCTCCACTCACTGGCTGTGGTGCTCACTGAGCATCCCATGAGGGGATAGGATTCCAGAGAGGTTAAATGAGCCCCTGTGAGGGGAATGGCATGGTGGTGGCACTGCAGTGTCCCTCTGGAACCTTCACAGGGACACCTCAGCACTGTCAGCTCCCACACACAGTCTGTGGTGCTTGCTAAGCCCACTCTGGGGGGAATGGGATCCYCAGGGGCTAAAATCACGCCCCTCAGGACTTGAGCCAGCTCCTCTGAGGTACTGGAATGGTGGCAGTGCTGTGGCTCTCAGCTTCACAACCCCCGGGGCCACCACGGTGCCAGTCACTTGCCACACACAGGCTGGGTGTTCACTGAGCCCACTCTGAGTGGAATGAGACCCAAAGGGGTTAAAATATGTTCCCCAAGGAAAATGGGGTGGTGGCAGTGCTGTGGTGCCTGGCTTTAGCCCTTCCAGACCCCCTTCGGCTCCAGCAGCTCTCCACACACAGGCTCAGCACTCTCTGGGCTCCCCATGGGAGAATGAGACTCCCAAGGGCTTAAATCAGTCCCCCTAAGGAGAATGGAGTGGTGACRCTGTGATGCCTGGCTGAGCCTCCCTCCATCCCTGAGGGATGCCTCGGTGCTGGCAGCTCCCATGCACAGGCTGTGGTGCTCACTGAGCCCCCCATGAAGGAATGAGACCCCCAGGGGGTTACAGTGAGGTCCCCAAGCATCTCTCCACACACAGGCTGTGGTGCTCACCGAGCCCATGAAGGGATGGGAGCCCAAGGGTTAAATCAGCCTCCCTAAGGGAAATAGGGTGGTGGCATCATTGTGCTCCCTGTGAGGCAGCTGCAGCTCCAGCCCCTGTCCTTATGGGAATGGGCTTTTTCCCTATGGAACAAGCACTTGACACCCAGTGGTTGCTGTTGCTCCAGTCAGGGATTCCTCACCCATCAGAAAACACAAAGGGGTTTTTTTCATCTCTTACCCGGAAAAAGCAGAAAGCCCCTCACCCTTTTTGTGGCAGCGGAGGCGGTTCGGGATTCAGACCTTCCCGCACGTCCTTTGCTCATCCTCTGCCTCTGGTGCCGGGCCTGACTCTGCGCTGAGCTGCAGCTTTGGATGGAGAGAGCCAGTGCTCACTGRAATCCCACCCAGCCCGTGCTGGGAGGAGAGACCTTAATAAAGAGTCAGATTTCCTGCTTTTTTTTGTAATCCCAGTTTGGAGATGAAACGCCTCCCCGAGCTGGCCCCAGGAATCCCTCCAGTGACACTGCAGAACAGACCCAGCCCTGACGTAGCAGGTATTTCTGCGGTCGAAGCATGAGCAATTCTGCCTTGAATAAATAGCTGGAACCCTCCCAAGACTCCTCAGATCCCTGATCTGACTGAGCACCTCCTGCCCTGGGGGGTTCACTCCCACACCAGGTTTTCTCCAGCAGCCACCCGCCCCTGGGACACTCTGCAYGTTTCCAGTCAGCTAAGGGATGCCAGGTCCCCTGATGTCCCCTGTGGCTGCCCTGGGGAGGCTGGCAGAGCCCGGCATGGSGGGAATCTGGGGTTGATGTGCCCACAGAACAGAGGAGGGAAAGGGAGCAGGTTGGAGAASAGCTTTATTGAGAGATCCTGGACATAATAAATAAGGGTTACATCGGGAGATGACAGTGAGRGACTGGGGCCACACTGTGCTCCATGGGGGCTGGAACTGCTTCTGCCCTTCCAAGTAGGACACTTCCCTGCATCCCATCTGCTGCATCCTGCTCCTTCTGCCCAGCAGCAAAGCCGGCCCGAGGGTTGCTGCCTGCTGCCCCTTTTGGGATCGGGGCAGGGAAAAACCTGGCAGAAACGGAGGGAAGGGGTTGTTTTGGGGAGCAGCGCGGGGCAGAAGGGGTGGGAGGGCAGGGCCATGGGCGCGGCAGAGCCCGGCTGTCACTGTGTCAGGGCCTGGATGATGTCCTTCACCAGCATGGTGCCGATGACCATCTTCTCGCTGTTGATGGTCASCTGGGCCGTGGAGCCCTCCCGCCGCTCCAGGGTAATGAGCACCAGGCTCCCGCTTGTCACCGTCTTGGCTGCAAACCTGTTGGGTGGTGAACACAGGGCTTCAAGGCAAGCTGTCCCATCACCCTCTGGTCCCAAGGGATGCACYGGTGGGGACAGGCAGGTGCCTGCCACCCACGGCCACTGTCCCATTTGGGTTCATGCAGGCTCCTCATCTTAAAGGAAGCCCTGAGTGTCCCCACTGTGATTCGGGTGGGAATGGAGGGGTGACAGTGCCTGCCTGATCCAGGTGTGGAGGTGCAGCTACCTGTACTCATTGCTGGCACCGCAGGGCACGCGGCCCACATTGGCAGCCGAGGTCACYTGCTGGACGATGGTGTGGTCACTTCGGCATTTCTCAGGCAGCATCAGCTTCTCTGTGATCTCGCTCATGCCCATCAGCTTCCCTAGAGCAGGTAACAGAGGCACCTGCCCATCTCTGGCCACACACCCTGCTGGGCCCTGCTTTGACATGCTCAAAGCAAGCCCCTCCAGCTGCCTGTGTTCAGGTTCCCCATGACATCCTGAGCTGGCTGCTCTGCTTGCTCTTGGTTCAGGATTCAGTGGAGTTGGGAAAATCCTTCATAACCCTTCCTGGGCTCATCCCTATGTGCCTGCCTGGTGGCAGCAGCCACATCCCTGGGGATGGGCTCCTCTGGACAGTGGCAGCAATGGGGCCAGGTGCTACAGGGCACCAAGCACCCCCTACCCAACACTGCCCCCATCCATGGGGTCAGGGTGGAGATGTGCTGATCCAGAAGCACTGGGACACAAGGTGTCACTCACCAGACACAGTTCTGGGAGCGCCAGGGTGACATGGGCCCTTCACACTTTGTGGAGACCCAACAAGGCCACCCTGACACCAGGGTGGTCACCCCAGCCCACAGGCTGGGGGTGCAGGGGAGGATGAGGGAGCAGAGCTAGTCTAGGGGCCAGCTGAGCAGCCACTTACCCTCACCCGGCCGTGCCAGGTGCTCTAGGGCCACAGCRAGGGCGGCAGAGGGGACAAAATTGGGGGTGAGTGTCAGTGGTGGGTGCCCGTGCAGCACTGTGTCCCCATCCCTGGCCCCACTCACCCTGCTCCTTCTTGAACTCGTTYTCGCTCATGAAGACAGGGGCCATGAGCTCCCCCACGGGTGGCTGGATGGAGACGTAGAACTGGCGCGTGTGGGTGCTGGGGAGACAGGKGGGTGAGAGGGGCATGTGCTCAGGTTATGTCCCCTCTCCATGTCCTGCTTCCCATCCCTGCCCTGGGCAGGGGTGACCACGGAAACTGTGGCACAAAAGGGCTCAGGAATGGGGSAAACCTGTCAGGCTGGACCTGGAGCTGCTGCTGCCTCCTTGTCTCCTTGCAGAGAGGCCTGTGCATTTCCTGCTGTCCCCCAACCACCCCATGCCCATTTGACCGTCTCCTCTTCCCTGGAAGGACTCTGCTGCGTGTCCTGCTGTCCTCCATCCCCTCATGCCCTGCTTCTGCTGTCTCCTGTCCCCTGTCCCCTGCCACGTGGAGGGATATTGATACCCATCCCACTTTCCCCATCTCTGGAGCACCTGATGCCCTGAATCCCTGGGACACCCATCCTGCCCTGCCCAGTGCCAGATGCTCACCACAGCTGGAAGTTTGCTGCCTGGGTGGAGTCACAGAAGTCGATGCCCATCACCACGGTGGCTGTGTCCCCTGGCGCCAGGTGCTCTGGAACCACAGAGCTGCCACTACATCCCACATTCCCACCCAACTCCTGTCCCCACTCTCCCACAGCGTCACGGCCACGCCGTGCCATGCCATACCGATCTCAGGGAACTCCTGTATCCGCATGCCGGATAGTGGCTTGGGTTCGTTGACCCGCAGGTTCTTCACCTCGGTGTCGGTGTTGTTGGAGATCTGGATCTGCACGGCCACCATGTGGGGGTCTCCCGGGAAGGGCCGGCGGCTGAAGCAGTACTCCACCGCCAGCCCCTCGCCTGCCATGCGGTGCAGCAGCTCGTAGGTCTTCACCGCACTGAACGCTGGGCTCAGCAGCTGCACCAGGGGACAGCGGGGGCTGCTGAGCGCTCCCTGCAACCCCTGCAGCTGGCAGAGGGCCCAGGAGCCCCCACAGGTGACAGGAGGCGTGGGACCTCCCCAGGGAGGGCATGGGGGACACTTACGGTGGGTGTCAGGGAGGTGTCAGTGAGAGTGAGGCCCTCCAGGTCGGTCACCAGGCTGGTGGAGATGATGCTGCTGGAGGGGATGGGCTGGGGAGGAGGCGGAGTGACTGCAAGGTAGAGAAGGGGGTGGAAAGGGTTAACAGAGCTCACAGCCCCATGGCTGTGAGCATAGCCCCATGGGGACACCCACACAGGGACAGTTCTAGTGGCTCAGCTCCATGGGGACAATAGCATGGGGACAGGCCCAATGCCACAGCTCCATGGGGACAACTACATGGGGACAGCCATATGARGACAGAATGGTGGCATAGTGCCATGGGGACAACTCCATGGGGACAGCCTCATGGGGACAGCCATGTGGGGTCAGCCCTGGTGGCATAGTCCCATGGGGAGAGAGCCACACAAGGACAGCCCAGTGGCACAGCTCCATTGGTGTAGACACAACCCTGTAGGCTGTCCCTGTGCACAGCCACAAGGGGACAATCCAATAGGCACAGCCGCCTGTCTCACAGCCATCCTCTGGGGACAAGGACCCCTCATCACACCTGTTCTTGTCCCAGCTTTGCAGCTCCCAAAGGACCCATGGAGTCCTGATGGCATTGGGGTGAGTGCTCATGCCTCAGTTTCCCCAGCACCACCACCACGGCCATTCGCGTATTCCAGGCAGCCACTCACAGTCATCCAGGTCAAGCAGGGAGATCTCCTTGGAGCTGGCCTTACTGCTGGGGGGCTGCAGCGGGGCAGAGATGGGAAGTTCAATAGGGGGTCCAGGTTTCCCTGTGCAGCCCCCATCCCAGCCCATCCCAGCCCTCACCGCCTTCCTCGGCTTGGCCTCTGCCTCGGAGCCCGAGTCGGAGCCAGAGGAGCTGCTCTCGGAGGTGCTGGCCTCTGATGAGGTTTCAGCACGGCCCTTCCTCCCCTGYGGGGCCTTCTTCTTGGCCTTCTTTGCCCCTTCCTCTTCCTCTTCCTCACTGGGGCTGCAGGGAAAGCCCAGCTCAGGGGGTTGGAGTGGGAGTTTCACTGGGAGCATCCCCCTGCCTTCCCAGGGCATACCTGCCTGCAGTCCCCAAGACTGCTTTATGGGAACCTTCCTTGTCCTTCCTCTTTGGCCTCTTCTCCTCCTCTTCCTCCTCTTTGTCCTCTGACTGCTCCCCGCTGTCGTCCTCCTCCTCTTCCTCATCTTCCTCCTCGCTGCCAGAGCTGGAGCTGCCAGAGCTGCTGCTGCTGCCGTTCTCTTCGCTGCCGGACTCGGGCTCTGTGGGGGCACAGCTCAGYCCTGCTGCTGTGTCCCCCCACATTCCTCCATCTCCCACTTCATCCCACTACATCCTCCATCCTCCCACTGCATCCCCACACCTGCTGCTGCCTCTCCATTGCATCCTCCCACTACATTCCTGGATAGTCCCACTGCCCACCACTGCCTCCCTCTACATCTCCTGCCACGTCCCTCCCATGATGGGGTGTCTCCACTGTCATGTCCCCTGTCCAATGCCCCACCATTGTGGCACCTGCCTGATGGCCACAGTGACCACTGCCCARTATCTCATGCCCTCAGGTCCTCACCACTATCTGCTGACTCCGTGGGCCCTGACTCGCCCTCTGAGTCAGAGTAGAAAGGCTTCTCCACCTTCTCCTTCCTCTTCTCCCGGCTGGTGCACTTGGTCCACTCAGGAACCTGCTGGCACAGGGTTGATGGAGCAGGGCCATCCCCATGACTGGGGGATCCAAAYACCCACCCTTGTCCCCCCATCCCCAGGCGGATGTGTGAGCACTAGAGAGGGAACAGGGGCAGGTGAGCAGTACCTAGGCACCTTCTGGGGCTCTTGCAAGACCTTGAGTCAGTGTCCCCACCTTGGTCCGTCCTCCCCCATGCACCCGAGGTGATCCACACACCTCCACATTCCTCACAGATGGGTCAGGGGCCTCATCTGGCCAKTCAGGCAGCTCCTGGTAGCCCACAGCCTTAGCATTGAGCAGATGGGACAGGGAGCCCAGTTGGAAATGGTCCCGATCTACAACGAGGTGAAAGGAGGCAGCTCAGGGAGAGCCATGCAGAATTGTGGTGACAGCTTGCGCCCCATGGCTCAATGCCCTGTGACCACGGATGGGTACCTTTGAAAGAAGATTCCAAGATGGGAGCTGGTTTTTGGGCCAGGAAGAGCTTCTTGGCATATTTATTGAGGGCCCCACTCTTCTCAGTGGGCACGATGAGCTGGCGGATGAAGCGAGCCCGGTCACGGATGTCATAATTCTGGTCGTACTTGGCCAAGTTGAGGACGTACTGGGTCAGCAGCTTGCTCTGCAGCAGAGAACATGCTCAGGCCTGGCCTCTCCCTCCCTGGCAGGGAAACTGAGGCCCACCCTAGGATCACATCCCCGGTACCTGCTTGGAGTTGGTCAGGTAGAGCTTAGCTGCCAGATTGATGACCTGCAGCTTGACAATGTCCTCCTCGTTGGTGAAGGACTTGGCCATCTTGCGCAGCACATCAGGCGCGATCTTGGGCACGTGCTCGCAGTACTCGCCGATGAGCCACAAGATGCTGGCCCGCGCCATTGGCACCTGTGAAATGCCCTCAAACATGTGACRCTGCTGCCATTCCCTGCTCCTGCACGTCAGCAACACCCCAACCAACCTGGATGTTGTCAGTGAGCTTGGCCATGTGCTTGATGATCTCGCTGTGCTGGGCCGGCTGCATCTGCAGCAGCTTTTTGATGACCACCACGGATTCGGCCACCACCAGCTCTGCGGGCAGAAACACAGCCTCAGTTGGGTCCTGCCCTGAGAGCGATGGAGCTCCCATTTCACCCCTGCCGTGTATACTCACCATCCCTGTTGGAGAGGAGCTGGACCAGGCCATTGAGGCAGGTGTCCCGCACCTTCCCGATGTTGGTGGCACAGCGCCCGATGGCTTGGATGGTGGCCGCCACGAAATCCTTGTCCATGCTGCGGATGTAAGTCTGCACATGAAGGGCACACATGACATGTCACCCATGTGCCAGTGCTGGTCATCCCCCCTGGCAGTGATCACACACTGGGGCCCTTTGGAACTGCTGATGGRGTTGGTATGGCCTCAGCCCAGTTCTCCTGGAGGGGCTCTCCTCTGCCCCCTCCATGGTGGTGGTTTGACACCAAGAGCCATGCCAGGGTGGCAGCCTCAGCATGGCCATGGCATACCTGGAACTCTCGCAGGATGGTGGAGATGTTGGTCTCGTTGGCCAGGTTGGTGAGGACCTCCAGCTGCGGGAAGGAGGAAGAGATGAGCAGCACAGGGGCATGGTGACAGGGCACAGGGGTCTTGATGTCCTCCTGTCCCCAGGACATGAGGACAGCTGACCCAAAGAAAGGGCTCTATGAAGCCCCAAACCCACTCCTGACAGGTGTTTCCAGCTCACCTTGAGGATCTTGATCTGTGTGGGGTCCGTTGAGCGGATGTAGAAACTTTTCAGATAGGGCTCGAACATCCCCTGCATGTACAGCCAGAGACATTAGTGTCATCTCTGTGYCCCCCACCTTGCCAAGGCCACCTCCAGGCTCTGGTGACCTTGCTGGCAAATCCTCATCTCGCTCCTGGGTCAACAGGGCCAACTCCTCCCACACCAAGTCTGAGACTCACCCGCCGCTTGATGGACATGGTGGCCACATTCTGTAGCACAACATACTGCACCTCACTGTGGGGACAAAGAGGGGACATGATCACTGGGGCAAGGGTCAAACACCCTCAGCATGTCCCTGTGAATATGGGCCAGGACCCACCACCAGCCTGGTGCCACCAAG
Source organism: Cardinalis cardinalis (assembly GCA_014549065.1). Lineage (NCBI taxonomy): Eukaryota > Metazoa > Chordata > Aves > Passeriformes > Cardinalidae > Cardinalis > Cardinalis cardinalis. The sequence goes on from JACDOX010000095.1 coordinate 2,245,895, forward strand.
ATGCTGTCACCCTATGTCTGGACTGGACCAGCCCAAAAAGGCCTCCAACCTGATGTCCCTCAAGGAATGAGCTTTTTGGGGCTCTCTCCAAAAGGGTCTTGGAGCTCCCCATGGGTTCCAACAGCTGGGGTGGAGGGGTAGGACACCACCACAACCGAGGTGCCACAGACCTGTGACTCCGCAGGAGCCGTACCAGCGCCTTGGCAATGACTCCAACCTCTGCCTTGGGTGCCAGGTGGAAGTAGAGCTGTGCCACGGCCATCACCACCTATGGACACACACCCAAGTGTCACATGGTGGGAATAGGGGGCACCCTGAGGAATGGCCATGTCCCCCAGTCCCACTCTCAGCACTTGGAGGTAGTCTGACCCTGAGGACACCCATTTCTGGGTGTCCCTCAAGCATCCCAGTGAGCCCTAGACTGTGGGGACATCATAAGCCCAGACAGATGGACACCACCAGCGGCCCTGGGGAAGGAGCAGGGTGGGAGTGAGGCTCTCACTGCGGCGTTGCGGCTCTGCAGCAGGGGCTTGGTGTTGCGCAGGAGGAGGCGGTGGTCGGGGTCCATGACGTAGGGCTTGCGCTTGGCCAGCGAGGCTGCCTCTGCCTTGGCGTCCTTGGCGTCCTCCTCCTCAGAGCCATAGAAAGCCTTCTCAGTGTTCTCCTCCAGCAAGGACTCCTGCTGGCAGGTGGGACCCTTTTCATTCCCAAGAAYACTCCCCCTTCACCCCACTTCCCTAGGGGCTCCCAGGACATCCYAAGGCTCCCAGGGCATTCTGAACTCACGTTCTGGTTGGGGCTGAGGAACTGGGTGCGGGCGTAGCGGGTCAGCATGTTGATGATGACCACCTGCCCCCACTCCTCCACATCGATGAGCAGGTTGCAGAGCTTGCGGTAGTTCTTGTGGATGAGGTCTATGCGCTCTGGGCAAACCTCCTCGAATGCCATCACCACGCTGCCAGCCACCAGCTGCAGAGGGAAAGCCCAGGGTGACTTACTGGAGTGGTGGGATCATGAACAAGATGTTGGTTTGGTGGGGATGGTGGCATCTCCATAAGGATGCTGGTTTGGTGGGCAACCCTTCCTTGTAGGGATGCCAGCTCAGTGGAGCTGGTGAATTCCCATGAGGCTGTTGGCCCAGTAGGGACAGCAGCACTCCCACAAGGATGCATCCCTCTCCAGGGATGGCTTCATCCCCACAAGGACACTAATTTGGTGGGAACATCTGCATTCCTGTGAGGATGCTGATCAGTGGGGACAGTGGCATCCTTATAAGGATTCTGTCTTGCTAGGGACAGTGACATTCCCACAGAGAAGTTGGCTTGGGAGATTGCTGCATCCCTTCATGGATGCTGGATCAGTGAGGGCARTGGCACCCCATGAGGATGCCAGCCCTGTGGGGATGGCTGCATCCCYGAGATGACACCAATTTGGTGGGAACACCTCCATCCCCATGAGGGCACAAGTCCAGTGATGTTCCCAGATTTAGAGGTGGGGGAGACACAGAATCCTGCTCACTGTGGTTTTGTCGGCCAGCAGCTTCTCGATCACTTCGATCAGCTGGTCCTTCTGGTCTGAGTCAAGGCTGTGAGGGAGAAGCAGGGCAGATGATGCTGGACCAAACTCCTCCCTATCCCTGCCTGTACCAAGCAGCCAAGACCCTCATTGATGTTGCATACAGGCAAWGATATTATAAAAGAAAGGCCTTATAAAATATGTTTTAGGCCCTATTACTCTAGCTAAGCTAGCAGTTAGCTTGTAACTTCCTATGTGAAAAAATCACAAGAGTGAAAGCAGTTAGCATAACAAGCTATTCTAGTAAGAAAACTGTTTGCACCTGTAATAAACAARAAATCTCTCCCATGGGAACCAGTGAACAAAATATGTAAACGAACCAAAAATGGGGAGATTTGACAGATATACACCCTAGCCATTTACTGACTAATAAACTGAGTGTCAGTGTATTGTTAGCCAGTTAGGTCTAACACAGTGCCTTCTGATATTTCCTATAAATATCAGCTTTGTGACTAAAGAATTAGCTCTTCTGCATGAAGAAACTGAGGCTTGGCTGCTTTATTACAACAATTGGTGTACCTTGCACACAGCAGCTGATCCCCTGCCCGTTACCTGTACAGCTTGGGGATGGCATGGGCGGCTGTCTTGCGCACGTACGGGGACATGTCCGAGGCGGCCTCCTTGATGGCCAGCATCATGATGGGCACGATGATGGGCACGCGGATGCTGGACAGGACCCGCAGGGCACTGGCACGGATCAGCTGGTTGGGGTCCTGTGGGGACATGTGGGGGGCTGCAGTGCAGCTGTGGGAGGCTCAGTGCTCCTCCAGACCTCCCCTGGGTCCTCAGACCAGCCCACCTTGAGTCCTCGCTGGAAGGTGGAGATGGAGAGCAGGGCCAGATCCTGCTGCTCCTCTGCATAGCGCACCAGGTACACGTACACCAGCTTCTTCACCTGCAGGGTGAAGGTGCCACCTCAGACACCCCCAAACTCCAGCCAATCCCCAAAAACAGGGAAAGTGCTGGACCCTGRGATGCTGCCAGGGCCATCCAAGACCTTCCTCACCTCAATGTTCTTGCAGGCAACGTTTTTCACCACAGCTGGGAAGAGATCGGAGGCATTTTTACCACGAGCAATCATCTAGGGGGAAAACAAGTGCTGTGACACCAAGCAGCTGGCACTGCAGGAGCTGGTACAGCATGAGACAGCTCAGCACCAGCAGTGGTCCCCACCAGTGACAACAACACCCACCGCCACAATCCTCTTCATGGCCTCCAGCTTGAGTGAATCCTTGTTGCTGTCGAGCATCTCCTTGAGGTCATCATGCCTGAGCCACACCAGGGGGGAAAAAATCCCATTTTCATATTTTTCCTGTTTTTAGTCTTTTTTTTTTTCCTGCTCCTAGCCTTCCATCAGGCTGGCAATCCAACCCTTCAYCATGAAATATTTATGGGGACAGGAGTTGGGTTACAGCAAGGWGAAAGAGGAACCGGAGGGACTGGCATGGTGCTAGCACCCAGTGCCATCCTCATCCCAGGCACTGGGACAAGAACCCCGTCCCATCCTGGCTGTGGTTGTCACCCTAAACCACAGGTGCCCATCACCAGCTCCATCCTGGCTTGGCTGGGTATCCCTGTCCCCTCATGGACATAGTGGCATGGATGTGCCAGCACACCCCGATGCAAAGCCCCTCCCTGGACGGGGAAAATGCCACCAGCCTTTTGTAAAGTTGTTACCACTGTCCTCTTTTCTAAGGGACACTGGTCCCCCCCTAAACAGGGGGCACARGCAAGGCTGCATCTGAGGGTGACACCCATGGGACGATGCTCGTCCAGAGCCACCATCACCAGAGGGTCCTGGGGGCCCTCCCTGGGGGAGTCTTACCGCGGTGGTGGCCCAGTGCCAGTGTCCCCTGCGGGCTTGGTGCCGGCGAGTGGCCGCAGCTCATCGGCTCGCAGGGCGCTGTAGCAGGTGGCTTGTCCAGCCTCGGGGGCCAGCACCGGGCTTGTCACCTCCTCGGCCACACCAGCACCCTCTGGTGTTTTCGGCCAGCCAGCCGGCCCCACCGGCAGCTGCCGCAGCAGCTTCTGCACTGGCGGCAAGGACATCATGGCTTTGACAGGCGGTAGTGGCCCTGGGGATGGTGACAGGGCTGTGGCCCTGCTCCTCTGCCCAGCACAGTGGGCTGAAACCTGATGCCGTGGTTGGGGTTGGGTTGCAGCCTAGATCAGGACGCAGCTCCCAGTGGGTGAGGCCAGCTTGGGATGTCACGTCCAAAGTGACATCTGACCTGCAGCTGGGACCTGGGGACACTGCAGGGAGCTCCTTCCCCAGTGCTGAGTGGCTCAGCCCTGGGCAGGGAATGCACATCATGGTGGGACACTCTGCCTGGGTGGGAGGGTGGCGTGATGGGGCAYCTGTGGGTGTCCGACCTGGGAGGTGGGGTCACACTGGGTGCATTTGTCTTGTCCCATGTGCCATGGATGCCATAGATGGCTCACAGGACTGGTGACAGACCTGGTGTGGCTCTGGCAAAGAGCAGCATGAAGATTATAGTGACACTATGGGTGTGGGGGACACTGTGGCTGTGAGGGACACTGCCAGGAGGTCAGGGATAAAGGGACACTGCCATGAGGGCAGTGACACTGCCAGAGTGGGAGGCACTCATGGCAGATCACTGAGGTAACCTGGACAGACGGGGAGACACAGCCAGGGTGTCAGGGCTGGGGGACGCTTCCAGAGTGGGGGACAGGGGACACTGGCAGACATGGGAGCAGGGAAGTATTTCCAGGCTGGGAGACATTGCCAAGGAGGGATCAGAGAGGGGGAGACTTGGACAAACTGGGGGACACTGCCAGGGGCCTGTGGGAGGGACAAACACTCTGAGAYGGGGACACTGCCAGTGGGTCATGGATAGAGAGCACTGCCAGACTGGAGAACACTGCCAGTGGATCAGGGCTGGGGAAATTGTCATACTGGGGGACACAGCCAGGGGTASGGGGTGTTACACTGCAAGGGGCACTACTGAGGGATCGGGAAAGGGGGGGACACCGTGAGGTGGGGATACTGCTGGAGGGTCATGGATGGAGGGCACATCCAGAGTGGGGGACAGTGCCAGGRGCTCAGGACTGGCTGGACACTGTCATACTGGGGGACACTGCCAGAGTATCAGGGGGAAGGGGACACTGCCAGGGGTTCAGGGAAGGAGAGACCCAGTGAGATGAGGACACCGCCAGCAGATCACAGATCAGGGACACATCCACAATGGGGGGCACTCTGCAGCATTAGGGAGGAGTACAGGGAGAGAGGGGACACTCCCAAACGGGGGACATTGCCAAGAGGCCAGGGAATCAGGACAGGAGGGACACTGTCATATGGGGGGATACCACCAGAGGGGCAGGGATGGGGAGACCCTGCAGGACTGGGGGACACAGCCGGGGTGGAGAGCGTGATGCTGTCAGACGGTGATTCAGTGGTTTCCTGCTGGGGCAGCAGGGAGGGGGGGACAGTGCCAGAGTGGGGGACACTGACACCATAGGGAGGGCCAAGAGACATGCCTGCAGCTCCAGGAGCACATCCCCCATTCCTCTTCACCCCTGCCCCCGCAGGAGCCTGTCCCACGGCAGGGTRACATTCCCCAACACCCCCCATGCTGGGAACCTCGCTGCGGCGGGTGGGGGGGTGTCAGCTCAGGAGAGCCACAGGAGCCAGCAGGTCCCGTGGTGGGAACACCGTGCCCGGGATGCCCCAGCCCGAGGGTGGGAGGGAGCTTCAAGGGGGATCCCCGCACATCTCCCCCAACCGCACCATCTCCAAAATCCCGCGGCGTTCCCACCCTCTCCGGCCTTTGTAACCTGCAATGACGGTGGCGGCGACGTGACCGCATTCCCTGCCCCATCCCTGTCCCCATCCTCATCCTTATCCCTGTCCACATCCCATCACCATGCTCATCCCCATCCCCGTCCCCACGTCGGGGGCCGCTCCGGCCCCGGCTCGGGTCCCACATCCCCGCCGAGCRCGGCGGCGAAGGCCTCAGCGGCGGCCGCACGGCCGGGCTCGCCCTTGTCCCCTGCGCCCGCATTGTCCCCACCTCTTGTAGTCGGAGGAGAAGATGCCGCCGCTGGCGGGGTCGTGGCCGTACTCGGGCTCGCCCAGGCTGGAGGAGCCGCCCTTCTCCTCGCCGTAGGCCGGGCTGGCGGCCATGGCGGCGGGAGGGATGCGGGATGCGGGATGCGGGGGGGACGCGGGAGGGAACTGATGTCAGCGCGGGCGGGGACGGGCCCGGCCCCCGGGCAGCCCGGCCGCACCGAGCCCGCCGGCACCGGGAGCGGCGGCGCAAGGGGAGCCCGGCTGCCCCACAGGGCTCCCTGCGGCCCCGCACCTGCGCAGGCTCGGGAGCGGGACACGGGTGACCGCAGGAGAGCGGTGCTGGGGACAKGGCTGAGACAGAGTGACAGTCACTGAGCGCACAGCCGCACACGTACCCGTCCAGAACCACCACAATCYATCATTATTGCAATAGACATGATTGTGCATGATTATAATTAGATGTATTTAAAATAGATTACATTATAGTAAGAATGTTATCTGTTCGGCTGTTATAATATGTATTATTAAGTCCTACTGTATTACATTTTATTATTATTTTATATGTAATGCTGTGTGCAGTATACATAATATACATTTATTTATACATTACATATAATTTRTACACTCTATTACATGCTGCATACTGTATACCATATATTGCATGTTATTTATTATATTACATTATAATATATTACAGATTTCATTACGTATGCAATACTATATATTTGCCATATTCAATGGCATATCTATAACATACTATGTTATAGATAATCCATAAACCATTCTACATTCTGCAGTTTATATATTATATAATATATGCAATATGTTATATATGCTATATGTTATGCTATATGTTATATTATATTGCAGATTATATGAATTCTATTATATAGTATATGGTATTTAGTGTGTTACATATTACATATCGTATTGTGTATTATGYATTATCTACTATATGATAAAATTTAATGTTTTATGATCTATATTCCACATGGTAGTATATGTGATGTATGATATCTAAATTATTATATATATTAGGTATGGTATTAATTTATATTAGTCTTATAGATATTGCAGTTTATATTTAATATTATTATCAATAACATGATAGGAATTATATACTAGATATATGATCATTTATTAACTATACTACAGATGTTAAATACAAATATTATTGTAGATATGACTATGCATATTATGGTGTTTCATATATATATTTTATATATTACTATACATCATATCAGTCACAAGGTATCATTATTTATGTTATTATAGTTGAGATTCTGTTTGCATTTCTTTGATTTTTCCCAGGTACTTTATTCTATTGGCAGATATTCTCACTATTGTTTCTCCAGGCAACTGACCAGCTCTGGAGCTGTGTGGATGGGGCAGCACTCACCCCATCACAGCCCATAGGAATGGGGCAGCACTCACCCCATCACACCCCACAGGAATGGGGCAGCGAGGGAAAATGGCCATGGTTCAGGTAGCAGAATTGAATAAAGCATCTAATTAATGGACACCAATTAATCTCTAGCACAGAAACACACTCACTGCAGCCCTCCCGGGGCCCCCAGCCCTGCTTGGATCTCAGACCTTCCTGGAGACCCTGCTGCTCTCCCAGAGACCCCAACCCTCAGGATGCACAGAGAAGATTCCYCTTTCTTTCCCCCCCATTAAACACTGATAAAATCCCACTGGACATTCCCTTCTCCCTGCTGAACTGCCCCAGCTCTCTCAGCTTCCCTTCCTAGGGAAATGCTCCAGAGCCTTGGAGGCCCTTTGTGGTGTGTCTCCAGTGTGTCCCTGTCTCTCTCATCAGGCAGAGCCCAGCACAGACCCAGCACTCTGGGGGTGCCAGCATCACCATGKCTTGGTGGCTCACTCCCCCTCGCTGCAGATACACTCTGCCTCATCAGCTGGACCAGTAATGAAGAGGTTGACCAGGACTGGACACAGAGCTGACCCCTGGGGTACACCACCAGCCTCCAGCCAGGCCTGACCCAGCCTTTTGGCCCATTTTCAACCCAGCAGACCATGGAATATTAATTTTTACGCTCAAAATTAAATGCCAGCAGTGGAAGAGGCAGATGATTGTCTCAGGAGGCCATGGGGAGCAAAGAGCAGCCTCTCCCTTCAAGGGGYATCAAGGTGGGACATCCCTTGACAGCAGCTTCTGGGAAAAGTGAGAAAACAACAAATCAAGCAGGGTTGGCACAGGGCTTCCATGCAACTGTTTATTGCCACACAGGAGGATTGGCAAATCACTGGTGCAGTTCTGGTGCCCAGGGGAGGATGCTCCAGTCCCACATATTCCCCAGGAGCACCATTGTGGTGGTGTTCGCAGGGGTCCCAGGACAAGAGAAGAAATGAGAATCTTGAATCCATGTTTCAGAAGGCTGATTTATTATTTTATGACATATACTATATTAAAAGAAAATGATATATTAAAACTATACTAAAAGCATAGAAGAAAGGATTTCATCAGAAGGCTAGCAAGGAATGATAATAAAATCTTGTGACTGCTCACAGCCTCGACACAGGTGGCTGTCATTGGTCACCAAGTAAAAACAATTTCACGTGCTGGGTAAACAATTCTCCAAGTCACATTCCAAAGCAGCAAAACATGGAGAAGCTGAAGCTGAAGCAGGGGAAAAGATACTGGCAAAAGGATTTGTCATAAAATATGTCTGCAACACACCATCACCTGCATCACTGCAGCGCTGGGGACACCTGGGAAAACAGAAGAGGTTTGGTGACACTTGGCTGGAGCAGATGCCAAAGCACCCCAGGTTGGTGACACCTGATCTGGAGGCGGCACCCACCATGGCACCAGCAAGGTGGCCCAGCCCCAGGAGGGCGAGGGCGAAGTGGATGCAGTTGCAGGAGACGGTGTCGTACTCCAGGGGCTGCTCCATGGCCGCCCGCACCCGGCGCTGCAGCGCGGCCGCGTCCAGCGCCCCCTTCCTGCGCAGCACCCGCGCCCGGCCCCGCGTCCGCAGCAGGTGGCTCTTGCCGTGCTTGGCCACGATGCCCGATGGTGACACCCCTGAGCTGCCTGCAGGGCAAAGCAGACCCTGTCCCCCATGTCCCTTCCGTGGAGATGTCCCATGCCGTGACAGCTCCCGGGGCTCACCTTCCAGGTGGATGATCTCCCCGTCACCGCAGTAGATGCCAGCGTGGGCGCCCCACCAGCCAGGGCCCTCCGAGGCCAGCGGGAAGAGGAAGAGGTCTCCAGGCTGGGGCTCAGCCACCCCGTTGGGGACAATGTTGAAGTGTTGTCCCAGCAGCCCCTCGCAGAGGAAGAACCCTGCCGTGGTCACTGCCCCAGTCACTGCCTGGGGACCCAGCTGTGCTTTAGGGCCCCCGGTGCCCTGGGGACACCAGCAGTGTCACTGACCTGCTGGCTCATCCCACATCACTGGTGGCTTAAGCACAGCTTGGGTCTCAGGTCTCCATGGATGGAAACCCTTTGGGAAAGGGCTGCCTCCTCCAGGTGCAGAAGCACCCATGGGTGCCGAGGAAAAGGCAGGGTGAGCAGGATTTGGCTCAGTCGTGCCAGGGGTGAGGCAGCAGCACRGGGCACAGGGGCAATGCCAGCACATACCTGCCTGGAGCTGCTCACCTGGAGGGACAAACACCTTGCATCAGCCCCAGCGGCCCCCGTGTCATGGCTCAGCCCTGGTCTGGGCTGCTGCCACCCCCTGCCCGAGCACCTGGCTGGGATTCTCATGCCAGCTCCCCCAAACCTGCCATACCCAGGAGCCCAGCCAGYGCCAGGGCTGGAGGAGCAGCCAGTCCGGGGCTCGCAGGGTCTGAAGGAGGGAGCTCACCTGTGGGGAGAGGGGGCAGGGCAAGACGGGACCCGTCCCCTTCTGACCCCCGTCCCCTGCCACCCCCAKCTCTGCCAGCGCACAGCCCAGCCCAGCCCCCAGGCCACACTGCCCTCCCCCCCAGCCCAGAGCCAGCGCCAGGCAGGTCCCAGCTGTGGCATCCGGGGCCCTGGGTACCATGGCAGAGGGGTGGGATCACCTGGATGCAGGTGTCCTTCCTGCCGGCTCCCCCTTTACCTGGGCGAGGAGATTCATCTGCAAGGAGAAAACGCCATGACCGAGAGCTGGGGACAGGTACCCCGTACCTGGGGGACTTCTCTGTCCCCACAGCTGTGTGACACGTTACCCCTTGGGCTGAAAGCCGAGCTGCAGCCTCAGGGCTCGTTCTGTGCCCTGCTGCCTCACCTTGGGGCGAACCTCCCAGGTCCCCTCGGCGCTCTGTGCTTCCCGAGCTGCCGCAGCTCCGCAGGTGCCCGCGGGGCAGGAGCTCCGCCCGCCCCCGGCTGGCTCCGGGCAGCGGCACGTGGCTCTGCCGGGGCCTGGGAATGTGCCCCGACCGGCTGCACCGCGGCACTGTGCCCATCCTGCAGGGCCAGTCCCACGGGGACAAACCTGCCTGGTGTGACATTGCGTCCACAAACTTCTGGGGTGACCCCAAAGGAGTCAGGAAACAGCCCTGTGGCCACAATGCCTTSGTGACCACTGGCCACCAGGCTTATGACAAATCACCTCTTGGTGCCAAAACCCTCCGGCCCTGCCAGGCCATCAGCCTGTACCCAGCCCCATGTCCTAGGGATGGCCACCAGCCTGTCCCCAGCCCTGTCACCCCAGAATGGTGCATGCCCGGGGTCAGCTCCAGAGTCACATTAAACTTTAATCCTGGTGCCAGGGGTCAGTGAAGGCTTTAGCAGGGCTCAGGTGGGTGACTGTCACCCTCTGTCATCGGGCAACCTCCAAAGAATCATTTATCAAGGAGCCTCCAATAAACAAGAGCTAATTACAGGTGAAACCCGAGCCTGGCCTGGACCCAGCTCAGTGCAGGCGGCCACATTAACCCTTCCCAGCCACCTCCGGTCCCACAGCCACYCTCCTGGAACTTCATGTCATCTTTTGTTGGTCTTGTCCCCTTCTGATCTCCACCATGCTCTCCTGGTCTCTGTTGTCTTGCCCACATGTACYCATCACACCCTTCTCATTCCCATCCTCCCCTCCCAGTCCCCATCACCCCATCTCAGTCCTTATCATYCCCTCATGATCTCCATCACCCTATTGCATCTCACTGCCCTCCCATGGTCTCTGTCACACCTTCCTGGTCCCCATCATCCTCACATGGTCCCTATTGTCATGTCCTGGTCTCCATCATCCCTTCCTGGTCACTGCTGTCACCTCCTGCTCTTCCCATTTGTCATTGGCTTGGGGTCACTATCTAAACATCCAGGTTCCCATTGTCCCATAATGATCCTCATTATTGCCTCCCAGTCCTCATCACCTTCTTGTTCCCATCACCCCCTCCTGATCCTTGTTGTCACCTCTTGGTCCCTATCATCTCCCCTCCCTCTCCCATTGGCTCCTCTTGGTCTCCATCATCCACTCCTGGTCCCCACTGTCATCCCTTGATCCCAATATCTCCTCCTCGTTCCCATCATGTTCTCCTTGTCCTCATTGTCTCCTCCTTGTCCCCACTGTCCTGTCCCGTTCCCCACCACTCCGTGCCATCACCAGCAGAGCAGGACTGCCAGGACAGTGGTGCTTCCCTGGGTCACTCCGTGTCCCCAGCCAAGCTGTCCCTGGCCWGGGTGCATCCACCAGCTCCCCACAGCCAGTGGGATTAGGGTGGCTGGAGCCCTGGGGCTGCTCCTGACCGCAGGTCTCAAGCCCATCGCCAGCATCTTTAGGTAATTAGTAAATTAGTAATTAAATGCTCTCTGCCTGCTGGGGGGAAGGGGGGCAGATCCCAAGGTTTTAGGCCGGGTAATCCCATGGCATCTGCCCCAGCATCTGTGACCGAGCCGAGTCACGACCCCGCCTCGGGCTTTAACGTTTGCTCCTTCACCCCCACCCACACCCAGAGCCCCTCCAGGCCTCCAGGCCTGCCCGTGTCTCACCCAAACAGGCTGGCCTTGGGTTGGGCTCCCAGCAGGGCCCACTTGGGTGCTCATGGAGCCCTCATCCATGGGAAGAGGACAGGGTGCTGCTCCACAGGGATTCCAGCATAGGGACAGCACCCAGCTGGGTSCAATGGAGAAACGGGGTGGGAAACCATATTTTTGTAATTATTGGCTTTCCTGGGGGTGCTGATGATTGGCTGGCAGCAGATGGTTGGCCCAGCTAATCCCCCTCCCAAATCCCTGCTCCAGAGCTGGCTTTTACCCAACGGCAAGGAGGGGATGGGTAAATTAGCCTAACTCAGCTGCACCGCCATGCTGGCTGCTCCCCGCTGCCCCTGGTGCCGGCCGCCCGWGTCCCCACGGATGGGCTGGCACACCGGGATGCCGCGGTTCCTGCACCCCCAGGAGTGTTCCACCCTTGGGTGAGAGGTGTGGAGGCGCCCAGGGGCTGGGCAGGGAGGTGACAGCTTGCTCCTTCTGCATTAGCCCAGCGTCATAATTCTGCCGCGGGAGGAGGAGGTGGCCCCTGCCGCAGATGGTGGCGGTCAGAGATCTGGGTCAGCACGGGGCTGCGGGTGGGACAGGGCACCCGGGGGAAATGGGGGGTCCCAGGGCGGGAGGGGGCTGGCAGGGATGGAGCCGTGGTGAAGACAGGGATGGGGCTGTGGTGCAGGCAGGGATGGAGCCGTGGTGCAGGCAGGGATGGGGTCATGGTGCAGGCAGGGATGGAGCC